>WAAB01002308.1:0-31576 GCA_013389865.1 Piaya cayana | reverse complement strand
TGAAAAAAAAAAAGTAAAAAGTAGTTATTGACTCTCTAGATTGCCAAAACAGAGTGTCAGAAGAAATGTTCTTAGGCTCCAAACCAATAAAATAGTCTAGCTGAGGTCTTGTCACTGTGTTCCAGCCCATGTGTATTCCACACCTCGGCCTGGGTGATGTCAAAGGGGTTTTTTACTTCTTGCAGGGCTGGGCTTACATTTACAGGGTAAGGCTTCAGTCCCAGGGAGAGGACTCTGTCCCAAGGCTGCAAGAATCTGTGTGAGCTGACATCTCTCTGATGGGTCCATTCACACAGGTCTCCTTCTGCTCCATCTCCTCTACACGTGGTGCTGTAACAAAGGGCCTTGTGCTGATGTCAGGATATGTAGGAGATATATACATGCAAATATATTTAAAAAAATGTTGGATCAGGGAAAAAACTGCCAAGGCAGCAGACTTTGGGAGGAGCTGAGAGTTGTTTTTTGCCCTTTGTGGCTTGAGCCTGTTGCTGTCTCTGCAGCTTTTCCCCGTGGTCAGGTTCTGCAAAGGACTTGGTGCTGGTGCTGAGCCCCCTGACTCACGAGAAAACTGCTTGATTTGTGAGATACTCCTGCTTTGCTGTATTAAAATAAGTATTTCATCAGCTGGAGAAAGCTATTGATCACTTGGTAGTGTTCCTTGTTCCCTTGCTCTCTCTCCCATTAAAAAAAAGCATTTGGTGCAATTGATAAATGAAGCCTAACCTTCTCCTGGCTTGGCTCTCTGACAAGGTGGCTGCTGACAAGAGGGGCTGGGTAACAGTGGTATTTAATTGCTGTTTTTATTTCTCACCTTAAAAGACAACTGATTATTTCTTGCTCATAAAAAGAGAAAGCAGCAATTATCTCATGCTGGAGGAGCTCATAAAGTATCAGGAGTAATTAGATTCAATAGTGGAAGGCCTCATGCTGCAAAACAAAATCTGTCATTGTAATTATTCTCCGATACAGTGATGTCCGTGCCGCATTGAAATGACGGCCAATGACGCTGGGAAATGCAAAAGTTAAATTGGAGAGAAAGGAAATTAACTTCCAGGATCTATAAAAAGGCTGCCGGTGGGAGATGTTCCTACATAATTCTTATTTATTGTTTCATAGTGCAGTTGACAAATACCAAAAGCAGTATGACTGGCCAGGGCACAGTTTGTGTGTCTGGTGTTGGTGGGAGCTTGGGGACTGGAGCAAGGCTGAGCTGTCCCTAATTTTTGGTCACTGTGGAAAGGCAAGCACACCTTTTAAATAAGAGCGTCTCTCTCAGGTGGGGATAACCCCAATCTCATTTCCTGCAAATCACTACAGGTCATGCTCTGCCACCCAAGGAGGCTTTCACAGTGACTTCCGTTTGGTAGCCAGCTCTCTCAGCAGGGAAAAGCTTTAGGAACGGGACAGGAATAATTTTAGAGATAGCCATAAATCAATGCTGTGCAGATATAGGTGGGCATGGACATTTCTGTTGTGAAAATTAAAGCTCAAGTGTGCTGCTCCCATTGTTGGCTTCACTTCATGGGCTGTGGGTTGGTGCCCAGCTGATGTCTCCACCATCCCTGCTGGCCTTGAGAGGTGCCTGGGACAGGGGCGTGGGGCAAGAGTGTCTGGGCAGTGGGAGGGATGGTGTTGGAGTGGTGATTACAACCACCAGACACACTGGGTAATGTGCTTTAGCCTGGTAAAAAGTGCATTTTGTGGTTTTTTTTAACTTAAGAGGCTCAATTAGCTCTGTTCCTGACAGGTACGGCTTCCACCACTTTCCACACTGGGGTTGTTCCTGCTCCTTTCTTTTGCCAAACAAGCATTTTGCAGCATTGAGGGTGGAAACAAGCACAGCTGATCTTTAGCAGGGAGGCAAACTTTAAGAGCAAGCTGCAAATAAGTCCCAAAAATACTGATTGAGGAATGCCCTCAAGGATGAAGCAACTCAGATTTAATGGCCTCAAGCTTCACTGGGGGAGGTTCAGGCTGGGCATTAGGAAAAAAATTTTCACAGAAAGGGTCACTGGGCACTGGCAGAGGCTGCCCAGGGAGGAGGTTGAGTCACCTTCCCTAGAGGTGTTTAAGGGACGGGTGGACGAGGTGTTGAGGAACGTGGTTTAGTGATTGATAGGAATGGTTGGACTCGATGATCCAATGGGTCTTTTCCAACCTGGTGATTCTAGGATTCTATGATTCTAAGGTCAGATTATTGCTTTCTGGAGAAGCTGCCATTGGGCACCAAACAGGTCCAAGAAGCCCCAGTAACGGTCCTTGGTGCCAGCCCTGTACCAGCTGGGGTGGGAAAGCAAAATTGCCCCAAATCAGAGCTGAAATTGCAAAAATCCCCCCATGCACATACCAAAATGAAACAACTGATCTCCCTGGTGCACTTTGATGTGGCTTCTCTGCTTCAGGAAGGGCCAGGACAGGACAACAAGGGATGAGGAGGGCAGCCTGTCAGATTTGGAGGGGATTTGGACACTGACTTCAGGGAGGAGTGGAGAGTAGCAGAAGGGATTAGTGGAGGAGGTCTGAAGACATGTGGGTGGCCCTTGATCGCCTTCTGCTTGAAGCCAAACGTCGCTTGTAGTCCTAGAGGAGGAAAAAGGAGATGTGACAGATGATGTTTTACTCCTTGCTTTCTTGCTCTGCTGCCAGTCTCTCACTTGCCAAAATGTTTTTTACATCATTTAATGGACCAGGAGAGGAAATAAAACCAAATGGTGTCACATCACACACCCTCAGAGAGCCTTCTGTCTCCTGGTGCCAAATACCACACGTGTCTTATGGACAGGCACTGTACCCAAACCAGCTGCAGGCACAATTTCCCCTGAGCATCATTATTTAGATGAGAGAATATGTAAATCATAAAGGGAAAACTGAGTGTACTGACCTTCAATACCAGCTGCTGATGCTTCAGCATCACTAGGGAGCTCAGGGGTGCATACATATGGCTGAATAGGTTTGCATATGTTATTTGTGAGTTAAATTGTTCCTGTTGCAGTTCTCCCTTCTCGTCTCTGCCTTATGACATGTTGTCACAGTGAACAGGAGGTGCTGGGCTCCTAGGGCTTGGTGGGAGCTGCTGCAGTGGTTGACTGAGGGGAGACCTCATTNGAGGTGCTGAGGGACATGGTTTAGTGATTGATAGGAATGGTTGGACTCAATGATCCAGTGGGTCTCTTCCAACCTGGTGATTCTATGATTCTATGATTCCTCTCCCCGCTGCTGGTTCTGGCTTGGCTGTGGGTCTCCCCCAAGTTTTCAGCCACCAGCAGCGCGCTGCAAAGGAGAACTTGTTCGAACAGCTCAGTTACAGCCCCAGAGTGAAAACCATCTGCTCTCAGTCTTGGAAGCTAAAAATGATGGATGAGGGTTTTTTTTTTTTTTTTGTTTTGTAGCACAGTCCAGAACAGTAAGATAGAGTGCTCTCATTTGCATTCTTACCTGCCAAAATTAAGCTTGCCAAATATGATATTGCTCTTTTTTGAATGATGACACCGCGAGATAAAATAGTCAGTAGAAATAATCCTTAAAAATAATCTTTTCCTCCCACCCTCCAACTAATCCTTTATCTTGTTCTTTCATTTCTCTTGAGCAGGTTTTTTTTCCTTCTCTGCTGAGCAGATTTGGTGTTCATACCAAAGTCATCTGAGGCTCCTGGAGTAGCACTTTGCTGCAGCAGGACACTGGCCACGGCAGGATTTAAAAGCAATGTGGTGGCAGCAGCTCTGAGTACCCAGCTCAAACAGTGTGAGCTGCTCAGGGTTTCCCGTAGACTTCATGGTCTGATCCTGATTTGTCCCACACCAAACCATGGTGGTAACAGGAACACCAGCTGAGGTCTCCTACTCTGGGCTTGAAGCCCCTGGGGTACCACTGCAGCACATCTGTTGCTTTATGTTTCCCCTTGGGTGAATTCGTACCCTACCACACATCAGACTTCCCTTCAGAGAAGTGCTTCTCCGTCTTCCTTACTGCCAAATATATCTTCTGGTACTTTGTACCCAGCTGAAATCCTGTGCACCTCGTCATCATCTCCCTTGAAAGCATTTGGCTCTTCTTTTAGGGGTCAGGGTGTTTGCTCAAATGGCCAGTTTGCCTTTCCTGGAGGGCTCAGAGCATCGTCTGCCCTCACATTTACATCTTTTAGGGGTTATTAGCTGCTTTTTTGCCCCTTTCTTGTATGGGTGATTTTATGAGGAAACACCAGCTCTGAAACACTCCTACAATGCAGTTAGAGGCATATTCATGGTGAATGGCTTGGGATGAAAAAAGAAAGGAGTGGCAATGGGGTGATGAATTGGTAAAGGCTGAGTCATGTTTCCATATATTTTGAATTATACATTTCTGAACAATTTCAGTATCTGTTTCTACAGCAAAAGAAATGATGTGGATGTCTGAAAAAGTTATAGAACTTTAAAGTTCAAGAATAATCTAAACCACATATTTGTTTAGCTTATGAAATGGTATTTCTGTAGCTCTTCCCTGAAATTAATTTAAGAAAATATTGCACCATAAATTAAAGTGAAAAATGCTACTCCACTTCTGCAAGAACCAAATTTTGCCCAACATTTCTGCTCAGACTACAGACCAGAAAGTTGATTCTCCACGTAACGCCATCCAGAGCAATCTCCTTGCCAGCCCCACAGGGCTGTGTATGAGATCCAGCCGAGCTGCCAGACTGCCAAGGAGCACAGCAGGGCTGGGAGGGGGATGAATCTTAAGAAGGTCTCTCTTGGAGCTTATTTTTAGATGAAGATGTTTATTCACTGCTCTTCTGCTCACTGCAAAATTCATGTCCCTTCTTTTACTCTGAGAAGGAAAAGCACCTCTGAATATCGTGCTCATGCTGCCCTGGTTCCAGCTCTCTTGGACCTCCTGTAGGACATGGGTTTCTTCCACCTCCCTGCCACTTCAAGACTATCACTCCTGGGGTTAGATAAATTGTATGGTAAAGGGAATATATCCGCAACACGTCAGTGCTGTGGTCTTCCCAAATAGCCTGAGAGCAGCTTTGAAGGAGCCACTGAAAGGTAAGGCAGGAACCAAGTCAATGCATAACCAGCTGGCACAGCCAGGCTGAGCTTTCAGCAGCTTGACCATCCCACGTCGTTTCATCTGCAGGGTCTTTTGAGTAGGTCCTGTTTGGAAAACAAAATCTGTACTTTCCTCAGAAAATTGAAATAAAATGTGTATTAATTTACAGTGTTGCGGATAATAAATACAACTAATTAGGGACTTGTGTGAAGGGAAAGGCTTATTATATCCGGGATGTTTAGGAGTAGGAGGCCATGCTTCATTTCCAAATCTGTTCTTTGCCTGCTAAGGAAGTAGACAGGGTGTAAAAAGTGCCGTATGCCTCTTGATCCATAGTTGACCTCAGGGGATGAGCTGTATAGCACAGGTGTGAGCCAGCAGCTACCTGCCCTTCACATCCATGTGGCTGCAATGGTGGGATTATGTTACAGCAAGGAGATTTGCTAACAATGAGAAGAGGAGAGTCTTGTGAT
Source organism: Piaya cayana (assembly GCA_013389865.1). NCBI lineage: Eukaryota > Metazoa > Chordata > Aves > Cuculiformes > Coccyzidae > Piaya > Piaya cayana. The sequence goes on along the minus strand of WAAB01002308.1, from coordinate 26,075 downwards.
AAATTTCTTGGGAAGAGTCCATGGCAGGAGACCTTCAGGACCAGATAAGGCAAACGTGAGCTGAGAAGAGTCCAACTCCAACATTTATAAGTGATGGATTCCATAGCAAGAGTCTTTTGAAACTTATGCGATGCTGCTGTCATTTTTCCTTATCTGAACAGGTGTCTCATTTGGTTTTTCTAGCGGTGTTTCAGGAAGGTTGAGGGCCTTTCATATGGAAATGTTTTCAGTTATCAACTATTTAAGTGTCTGTTCTCTTCAGGTTTCTGCTACTGATTATGTGCCAGGCAATCAGGTTTGACTCTCCGCTTCTGAAGGGATTTAAGAGTCGGGCGGGAGGGAAAGGAGCGAGAGGCAGGACTGAGTGTTATTCTAATTATAAGAAAATATCTCTTGGAAGAAAACAGGCAATTATGAGCAACGAATTTAAATCAGCCACTCAGATGTTACAGCACAACACATGCCTGTTTTTTTTAAAGGGGTGAGTGGGTGGAAGATAACCTCTCTGTCATCCTGGGATGAGGTTTCATGGCATGGCAATGGGTTTGTTGTTGACTTCTTTTAACTGGGGGAAAAGTGTGGGTGAAACAGAATTGGCTTCGGTTTCCATTTGAAAAGCCTTCTTGGTTCAGCGCCGCTACACCACAGGCACGCTACTGCGGTGGCTGGTGTTAATAAAAATTGGAGAAGCCACCAATGTTCCTAAGCTTGGTAAATGTCAATCAGTTTGGTGAATCTTGCTGAAAACCAGTGCTGGGAAGCCTTGTTGGTCAGGTTGTAACGCTGCAAGGCAAAGGGAAGGTGTGTGGTCATCGGGAGGGTGGATCTGTGAGTCCTTCTGTGGGTGGCGCAGAATCATTTATATTTTACATCCTCTAGTCTTAGCGAGCTAAATGGTGACCTTTAAAAATGCCAGCAAAAAAAGCTTTGAGATGCTCAACGACGTTGAAAAGCTCTTTCCAGCATTTGATACCCACAGCAACACAACCATGAGGGCCCAGTTTGAGGAATCGGTTTGCAATGCCTGATGAGGGATGCTCAGCGCTGGTATCGGTAAGTCCAAGCGCTCAACAGCTCCAAACTCCCAGCTGTATTTTGCAGAGGTAACACAGCCCAAGGGTGTTTCCATTAATCCGTACCAGAATTGGGACAGATGCATATGGAAAGCTGAGAACTGTGGCAGGGCTTTGAGCAGCCTGCGCCTCAATGTGTGCACCTGCTGTGCGTGGGGAGGTGCATCACAGGTATATAAAAAGCCTGTGATATGGAGAGGGGTGGGATTGGTGGCTTGGACCCCAGTCAGCTGACCAGAGGATCCAGCACTGGGTAATATTTCCCCAATTATCTGTGCTAAAGCAAGTTGTCTTTTTCCCACTCATTCTTTCTCTCATTGTTCAAGGGCTCTGGCTCATGTCGCGTTTTGTCTAACAGCAGCGCTTTCTGAGGCTCTCTTGAGAGCTGTGCCCTGCAGAAAACTCGAGGCCATCCTTTTAGCGAGCCATTTACATTCGGTTCTCACTTTAGATGCATGCAGCCACCTGTTTGCAGCAGGAAACATCAAGGCCAGGTAGCTGGGGGTGTAGCAAAGGGTTAGGGATGACTTTTTTTCCTAATTCCTCTGCCTCTTTGGCAGCTGCCATGCTCCTTCCAACCAAGACTTGCCAGCAAAACACTCTGCAGCAGGCTGGTATTTGTGATGTCAAAGTCTTTCTAGCCTTGAACTAACGGACTGGCTAATGGAAATCAGCAGGCTTGGAGATATATCCTTCCAAGAGCTTCTGGCACGAAGTGGTTGCATCGAGCAGCAATTATTATATTATCTCCATAAATATTTTAGCTTCTCAAGCAAAGCAAGGAGGAAATAGCTCTTCGTGGTGGAATTAATAAGAACAAACCTCATTAAATCTCCCTAGGACAAGCTGACAAATGTTTTAATAAGAAAATGGGAAAGATTCCTTTGGAGTTGGTCTTCTTAATGCTTTGGTTTTGCAATGCCAAATAAGACATTTGCTAGAGGAGAGCCTGAGGGATTGCTGAAAAGCCTCTGAGCACATGTGTTTCAGACCCAGCATCTGAGAGTAAATGTCACAGCTGGGTTGGCAAATGGCCATGATTAGTTAAGTGAGGGGAAAAAAACCCCACTGTTGTTTTAATTTCAGAACTATTGGACTTACTTGTCTGCCAAAAAAAACATCAGATCTTCATGGGCACCCTAATATTCATCTGCACTGACTGGTGATGCTTTGCACCCATCATCCATCCATCCATCCATCCATCCATCCATCCATCCATGCATCCATGCATCCATCCAATGAATCTCGATTGTAGGAAGCAAAACCAGTTTAAATGAGTGAGGGAATCGCATGTATGATTTTTCCTAAAACTGAACAGCGATTGCAGCTTCTAGTCAGGTAATAAAATTCCAGCATTTAACTATGCATACTCTTGCAGCTGAAGCCAGTGTGCATTATCAAACAGCACTCGGCATGGCGTGTGCCTTCAGAAATGTAGTTTTCCAAAAGGAGCTAAAGAGAGTAAACTACTCAAATGAAGTGTGAGAAAGGTTGATCAAGAAATTGTTTGGTGGCATTTGCAGGAGTCTCGGAGAACAACAGGAAAGTGGAGATAAATAACAGAACGTTATCCCATCCATTTGATGTATGCATTGAAACGGAAAAGCAACGGTGCATGCTTCACACCTCTGGAAGGGAAACTGAGCATGGGGTAAAGTGTAAAAGCAGTTGTTGAGGTTGGAGCATCACTACAGGGTGCGGTATGTGGTTTGGACGACTATCAGAGGAGAAGAGGGCAAGGCAGTAGTGTTGCAGGTGTCTCTGGAAATGGACATTAGCGTGGAATTACTGTGTCTTTGCTGGGACTACAAGTGGGAATCTCAGGGCACAGAGACATGGGTGCAGCCCCCACTCTTGCATCCAGCACCACTTTTGAAATGGGAAAGCATGTCCCAGAAAAATCCACACTTGTAATTAAAAGAATTATCCAACCAGCCACTCGAAGGAGTGCACACAGCACTATGTGTAGTGGTGGCAGCTCCCAGGAGCCCGTGGATCTATATTAAATAGATAAATCTATTAAATAGATAAATCTATATTTGACAGGACAAGAGGGAACGGCCTCAAGCTCCACCAGGGTAGGTTTAGGCTGAACATTAGGGAAAAAATTTCCTGGAAAGGGTCATTGGACACTGGAATAGGCTGCCCGGGGAGGAGATTGAGTCACCTTCCCTGGAGGTGTTTAAGGGATAGGTGGATGAGGTGCTGAGGGACATGGTTTAGTGATTGATAGGAATGGTTGGACTCGATGATCCAGTGGGTTTCTTCCAACCTGGTGACTCTGTGATTCTATGAAATGCAGGAGGAACACAGCCCCCAGCCCAGGGGAACAGCCACCCTCTGCGGAGGCAGCAGTCAGATCCCCAGTGCCAGCAATCAGAGCAGGGCTGGGTGCGAGAGTTAATCAAAATCTATCTGTAATTATAGCAGAGCCTGTTTGAGTACCTGATTAATACATTTACACCTTCATTGTGGCAGGCTGCTGGTTGCAGGCAGGGGTGAGCACAGAGGGAGCAGCCACGGAGCGAGGGAACCGCAAAACAAATTGTTTCAGATCCCAAATGCAATGATATGTCTTTGCCAAGGAGATTTATCGATTTAATACACCCTCCCTTAGCCACCTTTGTGGAAGATGTATTAAATGATAAAATAATTGCCTGGGTGAAGGGGTGGATTTGGCTCGGTGTGGGGCTCTTTCCAAAGCCAGCAGAGAAGATGAAGGGGAAGGTACCTTGACAGTGAGTTTAATACACTGTCTTGTTCAGATGTGACATGAATGTCTGTGCGTATACGTATAATATGGTGTTTGGAAAGAATACAGAATGTATAATGCACATTCTGAGCGAGACATGAATATTTTACTATGGAGAACAGGGATCATAGAATCACAAGGTTGGAAAAGATCCATAGGATCATAGAGTCCAATTATAATTATGCTAATCATTGCCTAGTCTTATTTCGTCCAGCTATCCAGGAATATTTGTGTTCAGGTTTTGTTTCTTTCCCGCACTCCAAATGCTCAGCAAATGTTTTCACATCCCTCCCTTGGCTCTATTGCTGTTTATTTGTCTTGTGGTGGTGCCTGTGCCTCTCCCAGAGGGGGCCCAGTGCTGCGCTCCACCAGCTACCACATCTGTGGTCCCAGGCAGCCTGTTTGTCACCCTCTGTGCCTGCACAGGGCAAGGGAAAACTGGACAGGCTTCAGCAATCTCTGACCAGGGAGATTCCATACCCTCTCCTGCCTAGTCTTCTGCTGCATCCCCCCATTATCCTCCCTCTGGATAATTGAACAATGATGATGTTGGTGTAGTGCGATTGGCTGTGCTGGGAAGCACTGGGGCAACATGGTCCTGCTCGAAGAGAGGCTCAAGTTTGCAGATAATATTAAGCTGGGTGGAAGTGTGGATCTGCTGGAGGGTCGGGAGACTCCAAAGGGATCTGAACAGACTGGACCAGTGGGCTTAGACCAATGGCAAGAGGTTTAACAAGGCCAAATGCTGGGTCCTGCACTAGGAGCACAACAACCCTGAGCAGCTACAGACTAGGAGAAGTCNCGGGCAATGAAACTGAATTCTGAAGCACAAGTCATACAAGGAGCAGCTGAGGGACCTGGGGCTGTTCAGCCTGGAGAAGAGGAAGCTGAAGGGAGACCTCATTGCTCTCTCCAACTCCCTGAAGGAGGTTGTGGAGAGGAGGGAGCTGGGCTCTTCTCCCAGGTGACAGGGGACAGGATGAGAGGGAATGGCCTCAAGCTCTGCCCGGGGAGGTTCAGGCTGAACATTAGGAAAAAAAAATTCCACGTAAAGGGTCATTGGGCACTGGCAGAGGCTGCCTAGGGAGGGGGTTGAATCACCTTCCCTGGAGGTGTTTAAGGGACAGGTGGACGAGGTACTGAGGGACATGGTTTAGTGATTGATGGGAATGGTTGGACTCAATGATCCGGTGGGTCTTTTCCAACCTGGTGATTCTATGATTCAAAAGGTAGCAAGGTCCTGAGTGCATTGCCCAGCGCATTCCACAAGCCTAAGGAACATCCCAGTGCTTGGTCCTCATGCAGAGTAGCCCATGGAGTTCCCTGAGCTAGTCCCGTGTCCATTTGCCTGGTGTCCTGGAATGGGCTGTGCTGGTGAAAGAGCAGTGGAGCACATCCATCCCTGCCCTCCTTACATCTCTTTCCCTGTTGCCCAGCAGTGCTATGATGCATGGCAGTGAGCTTCAGCATTGCCTTCCGGAGATGAGCACCATCTCATGCACATCCCTCAGGAACAGTGTGGTCGTGACAGGGAAGGGAGCAAGTTTTTTGTATTAGGGAGAAGAAAGTAATTATTCTTCTAGTTGGATGCTCAAGAAGCCATCGAGAAACTAATGCTCCCCTACCAAACCAGGGGTGAGAAATCAGCTCTGCAACCAATTTTCCCAGAAGTATTTTTCTTCAACTCATTCTTCATTTATGATTTAAAATAGGAGATAAAGGCCCACTGGGTTCTTGTGGAGCCGCTCTGGTTGCCATGGAAATAACCCTTGTTAACCGCTTCATCATAAAACAAGAATAATTTGCTTTGGAAAGCTTAGGGTACTCATGTTATGCTTTTGCGTGCTCAGATAACTGGTGATGCTGGGACCACTGTGGTCTCACCCTTGAATGTGGCGCTGCCGGTGGCTTACAGGGAGCCAAGAGCATCTGTCCCTGTCTCATGACATCAAAAAGCCCTGAGTTCAGGAGGAGCTGTGCCAGGAGGTGCCGGCATGCAGGGATGGGCTGTCCTGCAGGGATCTACTTGAACCATGTGCTGTCACAGGAGGTACTGGTGGATTGGAAAGGGTCTGGGAAAAAGAACTGGTGCGACCAAGTTTGGGTTTAGGCGGGGGGCTTTTTTAGCTCTGATGCTGAGTGTTTAAGCTTCAGCTGGACCTGATGTGGCTAGTGGCCTGGCTGGGCTGGTCTTGGGCTGGTTGTGCTGGTGTCAGACCGGTTGTGCTGGTGTCAGACCGGTTGTGCTGGTGTCAGACCGGTTGTCTCAGTGTTCTCCCTCTATCAGTGTCTGCCAGGAGGTGGAGGAGCAGTTATGTGCCGTGGGCAGGGCACAGCAAGGCAGCTCTGGGTAAGGGGACCTGGGTGCTTTAAGCACACGAGTTGTGCTGTTAAAACATTTCATTAAATATTTAGGCTGGATATTAAGAAAACATTTTTCATGGAAAGGGTCATTGAGCACTGGCACAGGCTGCCCGGGGAGGTGATTGAGTCACCTTCCCAGGAGGTGTTTAAGGGATGAGTGGATGAGGTGCTGAGGGACATGGTTTAGTGATTGATGGGAATGGTTGGACTCAATGATCTGGTGGGTCTCTTTCAACTGGGTGATTCTATGATTTTCTGTCTTGGGAGGGTTTGGATAACCCCTGGAGCTTCTGTTGCTTGAACAACTCATCCTCATCCACCACAGTTCCCTGGGAGCAGCCTCTCTCCTGCTGAAGGCATTCCTGCTCTGCATGCTGTCTCCATCTTGCCTCCAATCCAAAAGGGCCAGAGCTTTCCTTTTCTCCCTCTTCAGAAAACAACAACTAACACCAAAATATGCTGAGAGTCTTGCCTCGTAGTGTGGGGTGGGCAGGAGTCTAGGTGGGGACTTCTAGAGCTTTCTGCCTCTGGCTTGAAGGAATCTTCACCTTGAGGCTCCCTAGGGAAAGCCATGTTAATTGTCCCAAACCCCTTCTGCTTTCGTTCTGGGTTGATCATACTGTTGTGGGCCAAGGCTCTAAATAACACACTGAAGCTCGCTGGGTAGGATCTCTAAAGCACAGGAGAGGCCATTTTTTATACCTGTACACACTGGCTCTCACTCTGCAAGGCAGTAGCAAAGAAATCTAATATCATAGAAAAGAGAACAACTGTGGGTTTAGGGTGATTGCCTCTTTACATCACTTTATTAATATATAAATAAAGCAATGCTGATGTGCCTCAGTGCCCATGCTCCCTCCCTCTCTAAGCCTGTCCCAGGGGTGGTGGATGCTGGAGGAGCAATTTTCTGGGTGACCCATGGATGCCAGAGGGCTAGATACTTCCCTTGATGTGGGATGTATGCTTATTCCTCCTGTGGCCCTTATGGGGGCACAGAGGGAACCAGATTGTGTGTGAGATGTTGGACAAGTGCTGCACCAGCCAGGGTGCACAGAGGGTGGGTGGTTGGTGCTGAACCTCCCTGTGCTCTCTGTCTGCCTTGGCAGGTCTACGAGAGTGGCAGCAACGTGGACCAGTTCGTGACCCGTTTCCTGCTGAAGGAGACAGCGAACCAGACCCAGTCACTGCTGAGCTCCGTGGAGAGTGCCGTGGATGCCATTGATGAACAAACCAACCCCACCAGGTCTGCAGCCCCTCCTGCTCTCCTCTCTGCTTTTTGGTTGATTTTGGTGCAGGGGGAGTGGAGGGAGAGGAGGAGGATGCTTTTGTGGAGCAAGGGAAAACGCATCAACCGGTGTGTGGGAGCAAATGGGAGCTGGACAAGTGTCTCCCTTTCTCTTTGCCTCCCTTCCCAGCTTCCTGAGAACTCTTGGGTCTTTCCTCTGCTGCTCTCCCTGTCCCTTGCTCTCCCACAGCTCTAAGAGTCTTCACCCACAAGCAGAGCAAGAGGGGGATCCGAGCAAGGGGACAGCAGTGCTTGTACGGGGCTGCTTCTCTGAGCAAAGCCACCTGTCCCTTCCAGGTTAAAACACAGGCACCAGCAGCAGGGTGGCTGTGTCTGGGGTGTGCTGGGGACAGCCAGCAGCAGGCAGCTTCCTGTGCTGGAGATGTTGTCCCTCCTGCCAGGACATCCAGCAGGTGAGATCATTCACAAAAGCATCTCCTCTGTGTTTAAGGGACACGTGGATGAGGTGCCAAGGGAAATGGTTTAGTGACTGATAGGAATGGTTGGACTCGATGATCCAGTGGGTCTTTTCCAACCTGGTGATTCTATGATTCTATAATTCTATGAAAAGATGCTTGTGGACCTGGGACTTGGGCTGCTGTCCTAGCGCCCCATGCGAGGGGACTGTCCCCATCCCAGTAGCCTGGCACATGCTACCAAACTTGGAGAAGCCAGAGGAGACAATTTCAAGGTTTCCCACATGCTGCCTGGGCTAAAATATAAGTGGTACCTGGCAGCATAGGCCAAACTCCAGCCAGAGCCCCCCTTGGTGTCACAGTGTCACTCACCTGCCCAAAGTACCACTGTCACTGACTCTAAACATAACAAGTTACCATGGAAACCATTCATCAGATGCTCATGAAGTGAATCCCTCTTCTACCTTACCTGCAAACTGGGAGGCCATGGGATGTTTAGGGGAATACCTCGGTTTCCCCAAGCCACGGGCAGGCACGTGGACCACAGACAATGAAAATCCCTTCTGGCTGAGACACTGCAGGGACTGACATGCCCAAATACTTCACTGCAGCCAAGTCTTGATGTTCTGCATTTTAACATTGGTGGCAGTTGCCTTCCAGGCAGCTGAGAGTGGATGGGTGTCACAGGAACCATTGTTGTGTGGGATATAGTAAGACCCTAGGTAGCTCTTATGACATCTCACCAGCTTTCCTAGGGGAAATGCTCTGGGTTTTGTTGCCCTCGCATTGCTTTCTTCTCTCCATTTTGGGAGGAAAGCACTGGCCTGTGGCAAATCTTGTACAAAACATGTGGAAAAAATAAGAGCTTCTGGGAAACAATGAAGAGGAAACAAGCCCAACATCAGATGGAGCAATTAGAGCCCATGAAAGACTTTGCTGGCTTTTATTTGCCGATGTGTGGGCCCAGTTCATAATGAAGAGCATTGTAGTTGTTTTCTCATGGTGATAATAGCCAAAAAAAAAATAAATCCAACACATAAAAAATGATCTCATGCATCCGCATAAAGACAAAGAGGGGGCCTGAAAAGCACAAGAAAAAAAAGGCTGTAAAACGAAGTGCAAGAGCAGAGTGTCCAAGCCTGAGACACCTCATTAAATTGTGATTAAAAAGAAATCTCTGATCTTGTCTAATTTCCTGCCTCTTGATGAGGGATTATTCAACACCAGCAGTGGGATTATTACACAGCCTGTAGTGACGGGGTTGTTCCTTCCACCTTTCTATGCGTTCTTGCTCCTTTATCTTGGGGATGTTCTTTGGGACCAGATCTGCTTGTCATATTCCTGCATGCATGGTCAAGTCCACACTGACTGATTCTGGGGACAACAGCAGCCTGGACATTGCTCCCTTGGCACCAAAGAAGCCAGACAAAGCTATCTGGGCAGGGTAGAGAAGGCATCTGACTGCTGCACTTCGGAGGGAGCCAGGTGCCTGGAAAAGGACAGGACAGCAGGAAGGACGTTGGCTGGTGTTGTGCCTGTTGTCTCCCTGGTGCTCAGCGTGCTCTCTCTAGCCAAAAGCTGCATGGCTGACAAGAGATGCCAAGAGAAGCTCTGGTTCCCAGGCACTCCATCAGCGGGCAGCTGGCATGGAGCAGCTCTTGCTGGAAGGAAACACTGGAAACCCTTTGAGCAGCTCAACCTCTCCCTCTGCAGCACAGGCTTGTCGGAGGAGGAGGAAGGAAAGAGAGGGTTCGTCCTTCCCAAAACCGATTCCCATCTCACTGCCTAGGGATGGCAGCTGCAAACCCTTGTGAGGATGACAGGTCTTAGCATCCTCTCCAGCTTGGAAATGAACAAGGGCTGGGAGGAACCACCGGGGAGCTGGGCTGGATGGTCGCTGATACTTCAGGGTGCACAGACACACATGCACCTTCTCTCCAAGAGGTGTTGCAGGATGAACCAGGCCAAATACATTTTTAGGCCCAGAGGAAGCAGCAAGGTAGAGGAGTTGCTGCAGTGGATGTGTCTCCATTCTGCAGATGCATTGTGGCTGCAGCCTGTTGGTGGGATGCACAGCAAGGCTGCCAGGCAGTCAGGCTTTCCCTGCTTGTGGACAGCAGTTTGGGCACGGCCAGCCTGTGTGTGAACAACTTCTGCCCTGTGGCAGTTTTCAAAGCCATCCAGCTGCAAAACCAGCCCTGCTAAGGTGCAACCAGCCAGCTGGGCACAGCTACTGGTTCGTTCAAGAGGGGTTTGGTACTGGTGGCAGAGTTGCTAAAAAGGATGCTCCGAGGGCAAGCTCGCACCATGCTGTATGTGCCCAGTTCTCCCCTCCCAGATGGCTTCTATGCTCTCTGGTTGCAGGCACTACCCCAGCAAAGCTGCTCACGGTCTGATGGACACCTGGTACGACAGCCCTGTGCCCAGCTACTCTCCCACCAGTCGGATGGTCCCTAGGGAGCACGGGAAGAGCTTCCAGACTGGTAAGTGATGGTTGCTTCCTGGCTGCACTGGCAGACTGGGGCACCCTGGCTTGGGGCACCTGGGCAAGGGACCTGTGGTCCTGGTGGCAGCACGGAGATGATGCTTGACTTCTCCAAAGGGCAGCAGGTCTCTCAAGGGATGCCGGTGGATGCCTCTTGTTCCATCATTGCCTCTCGCTCTGCACAGGTTCCCCTGACACCAAGGCGGAGGGGCTGGAGGGGCAGATCAACAGGCTGGCTGAGCTGATCGGCAGGCTGGAGGACAAGGTAAGGGCCAGCATTTCCACTCGTGGGAGTGTCCTCTGGGTGTCCCCACAGCCCCACCACCTCCCTGCCCAGGCTGGGACAGAGGTGACCGAGAACTGGCTGTGCCCATGCCTGCGCTGTGGTGTGCATAGACCATGGGTGGGAACTGGTGGAAGATACTCCATCTGATGAGCCGACGGCAGCTATTGAATGTGGAACTATTGACTGTGAGTTTGTTTAAACAAGAAAAAAATGTAAGAAAGAAGCCAACATCTCCTGCAAAGGCGATCTTAGTCCATCTAGGGACTGAAGGAGAAAATGAAGCAGTGCAGGAGATGTTTCTGAAATCCTGAAATTGCACTTTCGGGGCAGAAGAGGACAGGGGGCAGGTGGTGCTGTATGTGGGGGCAGAGGGCTGTTGTGAAGGTTGAAATGTGGATTATGGTTGTCAGAGGAAATAAGAGTGTGCACGGGGCTAGAAACGCATGAGTGGGCACTGAATAGGGATGATTATCCCTGCTCCTGCTGTCCCAGGGACGATTTAAGGACTGTGAAAAGGTGACAGGTGTTTGGGGGCTGATGCAAGGACACTGCTGTTGGGGATGTTGGCTGCACTGGGAGCACAGGGAGGGTCCTGACAGGAAGGCACAAGACGCAAATGGCTCTTGCAGCCATCCCCTGCAAGAGAAGGGGGCACAGCCTGTCATGACAAGCACTGGGGACAGAAAGTGGCTGGCCTGGGAGGGCTAAGCAGCCTCAGCCCACCCCCTGCTGCTTTTCCCCTTATCCCAGACTCTGTGGTTTGACCTGCACCAGCGGCTGTCGGACAGCGAGAGCACGGCTTGCACGGTGAGAGTGCCCAGGCAGCACTCACAGGGTGCTGGGGTGTCCCTGCAGAGGGGGCATTGAACTTGGGGGTGGGGGGAATTGTGGTTCTTGGGTCTCACGTGCCACTGTGTTTCAGTATCTCCTTCTGGTGCGGGACGAGATGACGGTGTCACACAAGCACCTGGGCGAGTTTTGCAGCTCCCTGAAGCAGTACCTGAAGAGCGTGGCTGGCGAGCGGGACTGTTTCCAGTGAGTACCAGGGGTTGGGGGGCTTGGGGATCAGAAGGTGTCCAGCTACGCTTGCAGCTAGGGGCACCCCCACTCCACCAGGTGAAGGCAAAACAACCGGCATTTGGGGGTGTAGTGATGCTGAGCCACCAAAACTCTTCTGTGTGGGCTGGGAAGTTCTTGAGGAGGCCCCCCAGCCAGGGCTGTGGGGACTGGGGTCACCCCTGGGTGGCCCACCCTAGGGAGCAGTGCCCCATGGCTTGGGGCTCAACCCTCTCATCGTTCCTGCTAGTGTCACTGCGGTGAAGCTGCCTGATGGAGTCACCTTCATCATCTACGAGTTCTGGGAGACTGAGGAGGACTGGAAGAGGTAGGAAAAGGGGTGCAAAAAAGCTCATTTTTGGGTTGTTGGTGCTGCTAAGCCCCCAAGCTCTGTACCCTCTCTGATGGCAGGGGTAAGGATCTGTCTGTCTGTCCTGGGGCTGCCACTGTAAAGTTGACCACTTGTGACGTCTCTGTGCATCTTAGAACCATAGAATCATCAAGTTGGAAAAGACCAATCAGATCATTGAGTCCAACCATTCCCATCAATCACTAAACCATGTCCCTCAGCACCTCGTCCACCCATCCTTTAAGCACCTCCAGGGAAGGTGAATCAATCCCCTCCCTGGGCAGCCTGNCTCTCAGCTGCTCCTCTTGTTCTCCAGTCCCTTCACCAGCTTCGTTGCTCTTCTCTGGACTCGTTCCAGAGCCTCAACATCCTTGTGGTGAGGGGCCCCGAACTGAACACAGGATTTGAGGAGCAGTCTCACCAGTGCCAAGTGCAGAGGGAGAATAATCTCCCTGGTCCTGCTGGTCACGCTGTTTCTGATCCAAGCCAAGATGCCATTGGCCTTCTTGGCCACCTGGGCCACTGCTGGCCCATCACCTACCTGGGGATGCCTTTGGACACGGGGGATCTGAATGATGTGGTGCTTTGACCAAGAATTGCTGACAGCCAGCCCCTGCCAGAGCTGCTGGGGCTGGGACGGTGGTTCAGGGGGAGGCTGTCACCTACTCTCTCCCCACAGGCATCTGCAGAGTGCCACTTGCAAGGGCTTCCAGCATGTCAAAGTGGACACGCTGAGCCAGCCCGAGGCCGTCTCCAGTGTGGCTGTGCCAGGTAGGAGGGAGGCTGCTCAATGGGGTGGGAGGACAGGGACCCCCAGGGGACCAGCACCGCTCCCACTGCTGGTGAGCAAGGCTGGGTGGGGAGCACAGAGCTGGGGGGCAGCACAGACAGGGGGCACCTGAAGGAGGGAAGGGTCAGGGCGATGGGGGCCAGGCAGGGGTGACCCTCTGGTGCTGTTCCCCTGCAGCTGCCTGGTGCACCCTGAGCCGAGAGTGACTGCCAGTGCCGGGGCCCTCCAGCACCTGTGACCGTGACCTCCTGCGTGGCTGGGGGGGTCTTGGTGTGACCTGTCTGCAGTGAAGGAAACCCCCGTGTGTGTCCCCANGGGTGGGGGGGGTGGGGTGGCCCTCTGGGGCCTGCCAGGGCTTCGGGGGGGACACCTCTAGGCACGGGCTGGCAGGGAGTGGGGGAAGCTGGGTGCGGGCAGCCAGATGATGGGTAGGAGCAGGATGGGATTGTGAGGCTGAAGCACCCTGGGGGGATAAGTTGGGGGACCCTGGTAGTCCCCAGGAACACCCAGGGAAGGGGCAAGGGGGGTGTGTGTGCCACAGGGGTGGGCTGATGGCAATGGGGGTGCCCCTTACTCCTGTGCGGTGTTTCTTTTCCTGAGGGGTTTCTTTTGCGTGTGCGCAGTGGGTGCCTTGCAGGTGTGGGGGTGGCTGCTCCCCCCTTCCCAGTGTCTGTACCTCTGTCTGTGTGTCTGTCTGTCTGTGTGGTGCTCGCTGCCCATCCTGCCCCCACCCCATTGTGCCCGGGGGTCCCTCAGGCTGCGTGGCGCGGGGCCCTTGCCGGTACCCTGTCCCATCTTTATTAGCTGCTGTACAACAGGGGTGGTGATGCCAAATAAAACGATCCAGCGGTGTAGATCTGTCTGGGGTGGCCGTCTGGGGTGATGAGTCTTGCAGGAGGCATGGTGGGGGCATGATGAGGGGTTCTGCAGTCCCTCAACGCAGGAGCCCCAGCACGGCCAGGGCAGCGCTCTGCCCACAGACGAAGGTGCCACTGAGCACAGAAAGGACACCCCAGGCGATGAGAGCAGCCCTGTGGGGACATGAGCAGAGGGCTGGTGGGGACAGAGCTGGTCTCCAGCAACACAACAGCCCTGGATCACCGACCCCCACTGGTCTGGAGCCCTCTGTGTGGTCTCAGGCTCCTCTACATCGCTGCTGGCAGGTGGATGAAGACCCTGTCAGCCCCTCCGGCTCCCTGTGCCCACTGCAACAACACAAAACTTGGTCAAAAGCATGGCAGCTGCCACCATGATTCCATCCCCAGTCCTGCCTGCAGCTGGTGGCCCTGCTGACAAAGCACAGACCCACCTCAGCCTCATGCTTGGGCACAGCTGCTCCCACACACCCCATCCTCAACCTCTGCCCCCTACCCAGCACCATCCTCAGCCCTGCAGCCCGTGGGTCTGCATGTCCCTGGCCCCTCACCTGAGCTAGACACCAAGCCCTGGGAACATAGCACTCACCTCCAAACCCAGGCTGATGCTCCATCGCGGTTGTTGGCACCATGCACCTTCCCAAACTGCACCAGGCAGGCTAGGACCGTCCCCTCGCTGTCCCCATCACCATGGCTCGTGTAGTCCCCTCTCTTTGTGGCAGCATGCATGGTCTCATGCCCTTGATGGATCTCCTTGAGGACCTCTCCAAGTCCTTGCTGCCCACCTTGGTGCCCCTGCTCACCTCCTGCCTCGGTCCCCCAGCACTTCAGAAACCCAAGGGCCCCCTCACCCCTGCCCAGACAGCCATGGCCATCTCTTCTCTGAGACCCCAAGGTGCTGGGGTGCTCCCTCCAGCCGCCATGGGGACGGGACCACCTCCAGTGTCACCTCATCCTCACTAAGACTTTACTGCTCCCCCATGGGCACTTGCAGACACATTTCGGTACTGCTTACTCAAAAACTCACCAGCTCCCCAGCTTCTCCAGTCAGGAGCTGTAATGGGGATGCACCACGCTGGCACAACAGACACTGAGCACCTGATTCCTGATGGCCTTGAGGTACCAAACCACTCTGCCTCCCACCCTGATTCTCAGCTCAGTCCCCACTGGGTGCCCCAATGCCTCCTATGGCTACATTGCCTTGCAAAGTGTCTGGTACCTTGGCACCTCGTTGCCTGAGTGCATCTCTGGTACCCGGGCACACTCCTGATACCCAGCCATGTTCTGGTATTACGGTGCATCCCCAGGGTCTGGGCTCATCCCTGATATCCAGGCACATCCCTAACACTGAGGCACAGCCTCAATACCCCAGCAGATCCCCAGTGCTGGAGTACATCTCTCCACAGCCACCCTCCTGCCCCACTGTAGACCACCACGTCCCACAGCGTGTGCTGCTGCTTTCAGTGCCTGCAGGTACCCCAAATTCCCCTCCTCATGGGCCTCCCACTTTGGCCAGGGTGACCCCAATGATGCTGCCTGGGTCATGGGGTGCTGCACCCTGTCCCTGCCCTCGCCCGCTGCCACCGAGCCCGCAGACTCACTTTTTGCGAGGTCCAAGGGTTTGAGTCCCAGTCATGCACACCAGGCACAATCCTGCTGCCAACACAGAGGTTCAGCCCTGCTTCCACCCCTCACCCAGGGCCCACCACAGCGTCCCCCAAGGAGCATGTCCCTGCATCACCAAAATGGGTTCAGAATCATAGAATCATAGAATCACCAGGTTGGAAAAGATCCATCAGATNCTCCCCTCAGCCTCCTCTTCTCCAGGCTAAACAACCCCAGCTCTCTCAGCTGTTCCTCATAAGGCCTCTTCTCCAGCCCCCTCACCAGCTTCATTGCTCTTCTCTGGACTCGCTCCAGAGCCTCAACATCCTTCTTGTGGTGAGGGGCCCAGAACTGAACACAGGATTCGAGGAGCGGCCTCACCAGTGCTGAGTACAGAGGGAGAAGAACCTCCCTGGACTTGCTGGTCACACCATTTCTGATACAAGCCATGGGCCACCCACCAGCACATCACCCCCCAGCGATGCTCTTGGCACCAGGGATTCCCCTCCTCCCTCCCACTGCTCATCCTTGCCTGGGAAGATGAAGATGAAGAAAGCGCTGATGCCCCCAATGAGCTCGATGACCTTGCCGATGTCCGGGACAAACAGGGCGATGGCGAGTGTGGTGGCCATCCAGGTGACCGTCAGTGCCACCCGGCTCCGCCGCTCCTGTCCCTCAGGCACTGACGTGGCCCCACACTTGGGAGTCACCCACATGTCCCGCACCACTGACCTGAGGGGGGGTCAGGGGGTCTGATGGCACCAGGTGGAGCCACAGTGGTGGGGATGGGACCCCCAAGTTCGCCACCGCTCCCTCACCTGCCCAGCAGCACCACAATGGGGTAGATGGTGATGATGGAGACACCAAAGAGGACACGGGCAACAATGACAATGGGGTCATTCCCTGGGTAGGACATCAAGACATCGGACGCCACGGCCTCCCCGAAGGTCAGGTATCCATAGACCCCTGCCAGCAGGGAGGTGGAGGTGGGCAGCCACACCAGTGAGAAGGATGGAAAAGCTCCAGTGAGGATCGAGGAGCTCCAATGAGGATGGAGGAGCTTTAATAAGGATGGAGGAGCTCCAGGATAAGCCCTGGGGATGGGGGAGACCCCAAAGGCCAGGAGAGGGTGAAGAGGTCCAGTGCTGGGGTTACCAGTGAGGGAGTAGATGAGCAGGCAGATGAGCATGGAGAGCACAGAAACGGTGACCCAGTGGGAGAAGTTCTGGTTGCGCATGCTGCTATAGATGGCCACACAGGCCTCGTGGCACTGCAAGGCATGGGGAAGATGGCGCTGGGGCTCCATACAGGGGAAAAACCCCACACCCAGCAGCTTCTCTCCCACCTGTAGATGCCCTGCCCCACTCTCCCCCATCCCCAGGGGCTGCCCTGCATCTGTCTCTGGTGACAGACACCTTCCCTGCAAGGGCTGATGTCCCCATGGTCTGGGATGCTGCAGGAGGCTGCCAGCACTGCTGTGGAACCCTGGGACAGTGGGATGGGAGTGACCTACCTGGAAGCCGAAGCAGATGGTGGGGATGACGCTGAAGACAGAGGCCCAGGAGGAGGCCCTGTGGCATGGGGAGGTGGGGAGGAAGGGCAGAGCAAAAGGCATGAGGTCCCCAGAGGCAGGGTGGACATTGGTGGCATCAACTGCGAAGCCTAGATGTCACCACGGGATTTTTGGGATGCTGGGGTGAAAACCGGGGCTGGGGGCTTCCACCCACTCACTACCCTGCCAGTGCGGTCCCAGCTCCCCCACCACCACCCAAGGTCACTGCTGATGCCACAGAGGATAGGGAAGGAGGGAGGGATGCGGGGGTGTACCTGGAGGGCTGGGGGGGTTTGGACAAGCTCAGGCTCTCTGCTTGCAGGTAATATTTCAGGACGACAACCACGGTGAGGTAGCAAGCAGCCAGCGTGCCCAGAATGCTGCCAGGGCATGGAAGAGCATCAGCACACAGAGACCCGTCAGCTGGGAGGGACCAGGGGTCTCTGCAAGGACCTGGGAGGAGGTGTTTGGTGTGGGCCACTACAGGGTGTAGCCCAGTTGGTACCTGGAATATTTCTGGAAGCCAATCTCCCTGGGGACGGAGAGCGGGAAGATGACAAGGACGCAGAGAGCTGAGAGGGTGAAGCGCTGGTCCGCATACCAGGGCAGCGGCAGGAGGCTCCCGCTCAGCGTCCCATTGGAGTAGAGGGAGTCGCACACTGGGGGTGGGCAGCAGAGGGTCAGCTGCACCCCAAAAGGTGGCCCAAGGGGGTCAAGAAGCCCCAAGTCCTCAGGGTCCCAAGAACGCCTCAGAGCTGTCCCCCCAGCCCACATAGGACCACCTTCCCCCCACTCCTGGGAGCTGTCAGGCCCATGAAAGCCCCGAATGTGGTGCAGGGGAACAACTCACGTTTCTCCAGCTGGTCACCCACCACCCTGAGGAGGGCCACAGAGATCATGAAGAGGTTGAGGAGGAAGCAGACCTCGCAGAGCTTCCCTGCCGCTACCCCACACACTGCCCGGATGACTCCTTGGTAGGTGGGTTGAGCGCTGAGGGCAGCTGCGTAGCCCAGCACTGCCAGCCCGCTCACCAGGAAGACCAGCGAGCCCTGCAGGAACAGGATACGGCAAGAATCATGGAATCACAGAATCACTAGGTTGGAAAGGACCCACTGGATCATTGAGTCCAACCATTCCTATCAATCACTAAACCACATCCCTCTGCACCTCGTCCACCTGTCCCTTAAACACCTCCAGAGAAGGTGAATCAATCCCCTCCCTGGGCAGCCTGTTCCAGGGCCCAGTAACCCTGTCCGTGAAAAATCTTTTCCCTGATGTCCAGCCTGAACCTCCCCTGGCAGAGCTTGACGCCATTCCCTCTCGTCCTGTCCCCTGTCACTTGGCAGAAGAGCCCAGCTCCCTCCTCTCCACAACCTCCTCTCAGGGAGTTGGAGGGAGCAATAAGGTCTCCCCTCAGCCTCCTCTTCTCCAGGCTAAACACCCTCAGCTCTCTCAGCTGCTCCTTTTAAGACTTGTTCTCCAGCCCCCTCACCAACCAGTCCAACCCCTGCTCCATCCCCCCCTGGACCCAGGAGGACCCAGCAGGGCCATGTCATCCCTGAAGGTGCTCAAAGTTTGGATGGTGCTTTAAGCCTTTGATCCAGTGGGAGATGTCCCTGCCCATGCCAGGGGGTTGGAATGGGATGGACTTTGAGGTCCCTTCCAATCCAGACTATTCTGTGGTTCTATGTCCAGGGACCAGGTCACCTTTGGGTAACACAGCCCAGCAAAAGCATGAAAATACAGCACCAGGTGACATTTTGGCTTCACATTTGGGGCATGTAGGGCACCAGCCACCAATTTTATTTGGGGCCGAGCTTTTAGCACGGCTTCTTGTGCAAGGAGCATCTTGAAGGCGGCAGTGGTTTTTGCATCCCTGGGTCTGGACATGGTGGCTGCTCACCGTGCGAAGGGGAGGGTCCCCTCTATCCCCCCCAACACCTGGGCAGGTGTCCCCCTACCGCCTAAACCCCGGAGCTGGTGCCCCCCACCCTCCCATCGGGGATGCACCTCCCGCAGCCCCATCGCTCGGGGTCACCCCCCCATTCCTTACCAGCTCCACCAGGAGGGCAGGGACGGCGCCGCCCGCTCTGCTGAAGGCCCAGGGGAAGCTGAGCAGCCCCGCACCCAGCGCCGATTTCAGGAGGATGAAGACGGCGCCGGCGGAGGAGAGCCCGGGGCTGCCCGCTGCCCGCACCAGCGGCCGCCGCTCGCCCGCAGGCTCCATCCCGCTCTGCCCCCGCGCCCCCCTCCGCGGGGAGGGGACACACAGTGCGGAGGGGGCAGGGGCCGGGCTGCCCACCCCCCCGCACCGACATCCCGCGAGGAAAATCCCGTCCTGATCCCACCCCGGCGCGGGGGAAGGGAAGGGGGCAGCGCCCCGAGCCCCCCGGAGGGCGATCCACAGTTTGCGTGCCCCTGCCTCGGTCCCCATCCCATCATCTGTGTGTATTCCCCGCTCCACTCCCCATCCCCTGTCCCACATCTCTGCCTCGGAGCAGCAGTCCCCATCCCACTATCTGTGTGCCCCCCCTGCCCTGCACCTCTGCCTTGGAGAAACGGTCCCCATCTCTTGTCCCGTACCCCTGTCTCGGAACCAGCAGTCCCATCCCACTGCCTGCGCATACCCCACTCCCAAACAGCTAACACAGACCATAGAAAAAACAGCAGATCCCAAGATGAGGCTCAGGCTGGGTAATCAAGGGCGGGGGGCGCTCCGTGTTCTGGCTGCATCCACCCCATCCATGACATTCCCAGTCTGGGGCATTCTGGACCACCTACGGCTGGGAGAACCACGGAGAGTGGCTGCATCACCTGCCCTTCAGCCCAGCTGGGCTGGTGGATGCTTCACCTTCACCACTTGGGTGCACGATGAGGCTGGCACCCCTGAGTGTCTCTGCAGAGCCAGCAGGGCGCTCCTGTACTTGGGACACCTGAGCAAGGAGCCGCTCTATCCCCTGCTCCACACAAGGAAAGTGGGTGCTGGGATAACAGGATGGGGTGACAGATGCTGCAGGGGAACCTGCACAGAACGGGCTGCATCCCATGGTGGGGACAGGCGGTGGGGACAGGTGCAGCTCTAAGCCACCCCTGGCAATGCCCCAGGGCACAGCCCACAGGCCCCTGACGCTGGCTGACAGCCCCTAATACATTTTTGATTTCCCAAATATGTGCCCTTCTGATCTCGGTAAGACGGATAAAGAGACTTTAATCAGCTGCTAGGAGGAATTATGGATGGCTAATTGTGCCTGTCACCTCCATTACATCTCTGCCGCCTGTGGGGCTTATAACCATTCAGTAGGGCCCTCCCAGGCCTTCATTAGCCGCACACCAAAGCCTTCAGAAATAATCGGCCTCTATGATTTAGAAATTGGCCACTGGGCTGTAAAATACCATTCACTGGGAAAGGCTCTTATTTCGGACTGGCGCTTTGATACAGCTTGACTCTGGTTTCAAGGCTGTGGCGGAGTTGTAATCTCTCATTACCGCTGTGATGAGAGGAGTGAGCCCCCTAATTAGCACCGACCGGAGCAGTGGCACCAAAGCTTTCCATGTTCCCTCTGTCAGCAGCACCCCAAATCAAAGGGACACAGCCCACCTCCCACGCCAGCACAGCAGCCTCAAGCAGTTTCTCTGCGGGGACTTTGGGTTCCTTTGCTCATATTTTTGCCCTTTTCTCCCATTTCTCTGGGTGCTCCAGATATGATCCAAGGGTCCCCAGGGGTGACAGCTTCACTGGCCCCTGTGCCACCTTGGCAAGTACCTTCCTGCCCTCTTTTTGATAGAAAAAGGGCTGCTGGCATATTTTCCACACTGCTCCTTCCATCTGAAGGTAGAAAAAGGCACAAAGGTGCAGACAGTCCTTCCTTCAGACAAATAAAAGCAGCTACAACAATGCTTTGCCACCCACAATGTCTTCTGAGACTTCTGGCCTGTGAGGTTTGGCACCCCTACTGAGAGCTTTTTTGCAACCAGTACAACTTGCAGAACTGTTGCTGGTTGGTCCTGTGAGAGACCCCGATGCCACAGGTGAGATGGAGAAAACCCCGTCCCTGTTGGCATATTGGCTGGCAGAGGGAGGACCAACGGGATGGCACAAGCAGCCCAGCCTTGGGACCACGTCCTCAGCTCCCACAAGCTTCCACTAACAGCTTCCAAAGTGAAAACTCAAAGCCGCCTCTGGCACAGCTATGGGATGTCACCTCTTCCTATGCATCCTCACCTTCAGAAGGGAAAGGTGCAGGCTGGGGAAAGCCAACTGCTCCCCACAATAGAGAAAACAGATTTTCTCAATCCTTTATGTGGGACACCGCATTGTGAAATCCGATCTATAGCCACCTCCTGGAAGGTTTGCCCCAGGCTACACGGAGAAACATTCTCTCCCATAGTACCCTTCCCAACGCCCCCCACCCCTGTCCACGACCCCAAGGCCCAAGGAGGGCGGGTGCAGTCAGATGACACCCTTATTTGGAGCAGTGATAAAAACAGCTTCACTACAAGAAAAGCAATATTAACAGACATGGCACGGCCAGGGGCAGCTTGTGCCCCTTTCCTTATCTAACCCAATAATAAGCTCTAGAAACAGAATCATTAAAGTTGGAAAAAAAACCCTCTAAGATGAAGTCCAAGTGTCAGCCCAATGCCATCATGCCTACTGAACCATGTCCCAAAGTGCCACATCTGTATGGCTTTTTGAACATCTCCAGGGATGGTGACTCCACCTGGGCAGCTGATTCCAGTTCTTCACCGCTCCTTCAGTAAAGAAATTTTTCCACCCCTTGAACCACCCCTTGTGCAACTTGAGGCCATTTCCTCTTGTCTTGCCACTCGTTACTTGGGAGAAGAGACCAACCATTCGTCTCCCTACAACCTCCTTTCAGGGAGTTGCAGAGAGCGATGAAATCTCCCCTCAGCTTCCTCTTCTCCAGGCTAAACATCCCCAGGTCCCTCAGCCACTCCCCATTACCCTTGTGCTCCGGACCCTTCACCAGCTTCTCTGCCCTCTGGACACGCTCCAGCAACTCAATGCCTTCCTGGAACAGAGGGGCCCAAAACTGAACAGAGCAGGACAAACCAAAGCAGAAAGGGGTTTCAGATTTGTGATGCACCACCCTATGCTGTTAGGTGTCATCCAAAACCATTTTTTTTTCATACAGCTCATCGCTGAGCAATTTTTGGGAGCTCTCTCCTCATCAGCTGCCTCTGCTGTTTTGAAGGTTTTCAAAACTCTGCACTCAGAGGCAAGACCCATTTGCATGACTGCCTGGTAAATGCTCCAAAGGAACGGCTGCAGCTGTCAGGGATAAAGATACAGGGGAAAGAGGGGAAACAGGAGTTTTCTCTACTAAAAAACTTGCTCTCTCTGACTGGCAGAGGAAAGAGTCCCCCAGCACAGTGTCTGAGCTTCATATAGATAACATATTTATTGAAAATCTGCTTCACCAACAACGGTGAAATCATGACCAAAAATTACAAAACATCATAGTAGTTGGCTTTATAAAAATAAACTGCAGGAGTATGCCTCACTGGTTTGTACTGGTCTTTCTCGCCCCTCCCTCCTCTAATGGTGTACACGTTATACTCTTCCATGTAAAACCGTTCTAGAAAATTGCATTCCACCCAAAAAATGCACTTGTTTTTTCCTTCGCAGAGGTCCTTAAAGTGACTTGTCCTCCCACCCTCCCCAACAATAAATATAGAAAATAGCCTCTAACAAATAAATTTTAGTTTGGTCAGCTTTAAAAAAAGGTCCATTTTCCCCCTCCTGGGATATGTAGTGACTAAGCAGCCTTTTATACAGTATTCAAGTCTTTGGTGGCTTCGGCTGCTTAAAGCTGCAGTTTTATGTACAGACGATCAACTGAGGTCCTTTTTTTATTCTCTCCCTCCAGGAACCAAAGACTATGAGATGATGTCAGGTGCGAATCACCGGTACGATTAGTGCCGCGTTTGCTGCACCTTTACTGGTAACAACTGATTACCCAGTAAAGTGAGGTCATCTTTGGCAAGTGAGAGCTTTCAAACAGAAGGCGTCTTTGGTGGATGAACCTGTTGCATAAGCTGTGGTCGTTTCACTCGTGGTTTCCGTCTCTTTGGCCTGCTCTTTGCTTTGTTGATCTGCACCACAAAGAACGCCAGAACCACCATGGCACCAAGAAAAGCAAAGACTGGAATAGTCTGTCCTACGTCCTGGTTGTACCGGCCAGGCATTATACCTGGAAAGACAGAGGTCTGGAGCAACCACAAGCGACAATCTCTTTGCCGTGTTAATGCTATCCATCAAAATGATCCAATGGTAACTCTCGTTCAAGGATGAAATAGCTATTAATCAGATTACATTTCACACAGGAAGATCAACAACTGCAGACTGATGAGCAAAAATAAGACAGGATGCTAACATGACAGAAAAGCACCTGCACATCCACCTCGATCTATCTGGGCACATGACAGTATGACCCATATGCACCCTGCAAAAACAATCTTCTGTCCTGAATTGGAAAAGAGATGCAAGTGCTTCACCATAATTTTACCACTGAGTCATTTCTACATATCCTGATGCACCGAGGAAAGTGGTTTTGTGTTTGCTCCAGAGACCATGAACGCACACGGTGGAGCTGAGCCTTTGAGCCTAACCCTTCCTTTCAACAGGCACCTTCTGGTCTAGCAGCTCAGACTGGGAAAAGAGCATGTATGAGGCCTTCAAACTACTGCCAGCCAGACCTGCAGTGCCAAGCTTGTACAGGAAAGCAGCCTGCCATGACACCAAAAGCTGCTTTAAGTGCTCTACGTAATTTGTTAGCATAGCACCATTCAGACAAATTCTTCTGGATTCTTGGTTTTGTGCACTCACACAAGGTATTTTAATTAGCAGGAGGTATCTAGCCACAGTTCCCAAGGACAGAGTTTTTCAACTACTGAAAAAGCACCTGTCAAAACCTTCCTCCCAGTACACCACACAATCTTTCTTCTGAATAAACTATTCATATGCAAAACTATTTCTCTCAGGCTCCATCACTCAGCCTTTTACAAAACAGCCATAATATTACTTGCATGTTTTTCACAGCTGAAAATAAACACAAGGCCACTCTTATGGCTGTGCCATGTTTGGCTTTTTTCAACGCTTACACAGAAAGCAAAGCAAACCAACAACTTTCAAACTTCTAATATTTACCTCCAGGAATGTCCCATGCTCCACTTTCTCCAGGGGACAATGGTCTCACTTGGGGTCGGTTCTGTCGAAAACTGGGCAGAGCCACTTTATCAAGGTCAATTGACAGTAGCTTTTGATGTTTCCAAAGGTTGCTAGAAGAAATTTAAAGACAGAAGTGTCTGCCCACTTACTTCAGTAATGCAAAGAATTCACACAAGCAAATGGAGAAAGTGACAGTTGGAACCAAAACATAACTCACTAGTTTGGACTCAAATGACAAACCAACCCATTCTTTAGGTTCTGCAGTTTGCAGGCCTCCAAAGTTAAATTCAGACACCACAGGGACATACTTAGACTGGCAACTATTTACTAACAGTGCACTCTCGCACACAGACTACCAAAAATGACCATTAGCAGCACCGCAGGCAAATGTGTGCTTGCTCTGTTTTTAGCTAAAGCAGAATTGATTTTCTAGCTTTTCAGCTAAGTCTCGTCTAAGTAACCTCATTTTCTAAATGTTAACTGAGTTTTTTTTGGACTGTGTCTGCCTCTAGAAGCGATAACACTTAAAATTTATGATTATCACCAAAGTAATAGGGTGCTGGTAAGCAGAAAGGGTGTTCCTTACATCTATCCCTATGGAGACAAAGGCCATCCTCAAGCTGGTGCCCTAAGTGAAAGGGGAGGTAAGAAAAAAGGGTGGCACCTGCAGGGAGGGGGGCATAGGACAGGGGACAGCAAACTGCCTAACAGAGTATTCCATCCCAGATACATCATACTCAGTACGAAACCAAGGTATCAGGAAGATCAAGCTCTCTTCATTGATGGTTGATGCCTACTACAGACCTTGTCTGTCTTTTTGTCCCTGATCCCAGATTCATGTGTTTCTGAATCTAGTGCCCAAGTCCAGCTCCCTCTTACCACTGAGTCCATTCCAGGACATTTTCCCTGTGCCTGCACTGCAGCATCTGTGGTGACATAGTCATCGAAGAGGGTTTGATTTCATATACTGGTATACATTTTGTTATTTTCTTATTAATAGCATTTTCCTTATTATTGTTTCATTAAAGCCATTTTAGTTTCCAACCCACAAGTCTCTTTCTCTCATTTCCCCTCTCCCTTGTGGTGGTGGTGGTGGGAGGGATTGGGACCACAACTGCTCACATTTAACTGCCCGTCAAGCTGGGGATGGGGCTAAACCGTGACAATGCTGACGCGTTTTCCTTCAAGTGACTGACAAAAGCTACAGCAGAAGGCACAGTTTGGCAAGCTGTCCAAGAAGCTGCTTCACAGAACTATTTCAAAGACATGCAGTGACTCTGGACTTAAGCAGGACCATTCACTCTGAGTTGGGATCACTAAATCCCAACAATGAATTGACTTGTGAAGCTATTTTTAAAATCCCCCCGTTTCACAGTGTAGCTGTAAGGTGAATCACAATTATTCACTGAAGAGGCAATAATCATTATTTCCCCTTTGCGATCCATCATTTCTTTAGGAAAGGCATTCCAGCAGTTCCTTTCAAAAGCAGACAGAATAAATAATTTTCCAGCTGAACTCAAAAGTGAGACTTCTTGTATAATCATAAAAAAAGGCATCTACTAACCTGGGGGCAGTTTCATTCACAGGCTGCGGTTTGGCCCAGGACAGGTGAGGACAAGCAGGAAGGGAGCGGGGTTTAGGGTCTCCCAAGTGAGCCTCAAGCACCTTTGAGTATCGATGCAAATGGTTACCTGCAACTCACAGCAGAGAGAGACTGGGTTACCAAAAGGCTGGGAGGATGAGAGTTACTGGCATTCACCAGCAGCTAAATGAAATTGCTGTAAAACCAGGAGCTATTCACACTCACGACGACTCATAGCTGCATTTCAGCTGGAACTAACCAACAGGTATACTTTACAAAACAGTAACGCTGCGCACCTACAATGGTGGTAATCCAAGTTTTGCTGGCATCGTGTGAGACAAGACCGAATGCTTTATATGCTCTCTGTTGCCAGTAACTAGAACGCTCCCTAGCAGAACCAGGCATCTGAAAAT
>WAAB01002307.1:67327-123808 GCA_013389865.1 Piaya cayana | reverse complement strand
TCAGGCTCTGGAGCGTGTCCAGAGAAGAGTGACAAGACTGGTGAAGGGGCTGGAGAACAGGCCTTATGAGGAGTGGCTGAGAGAGCTGGGGTTGTTTAGCCTGGAGAAGAGGAGGCTGAGGGGAGACCTCATTGCTCTCTACAACTACCTGAAAGGAGTTGGCCTCTTCTCCCAAGTGGCAGGGGACAGAACGAGGGGGAATGGCCTCAAGCTCCACCAGGGAACATTTAGGCTAGAGATTAGGAGGAAGTTTTTTACGGAAAGGGTCATTAGGCATTGGAATAGGCTGCCCAGGGAGGTGGTTTTGTGTTGATAGGAATGGTTGGACTCGATGATCCGATGGGTCTCTTCCAACCCGGTGATTCTATGATTCTATGATTCCATGAGAAGTATTCAGTGATCCCTCGGAGAGGGAAAGAGGGAGGGGAGTGCTGGGGCCTGCAGGGGAAAGCATGCTCTGGAAAAGGCTGAGTGAGCAGCCACACAAGCCAGATGTGACAGAAAGAATATCTTGGGACTGGAGGAGGCTGCAGTGCTGACAAAACTTTGAAGGTTACAGAAATCAATTCAAAAAGAAGCTTGAGACCTACCTGCTAGGCCACAGTGGGAAGTAGGAAAGCTGTGTATAAGAAATGTTTTTTAAAAGAAATTTATTCTGTCTCTCTCTGACATTTTATGTTTCTCTTTCGTAAATTAAATGCCATACTGTTTATTTTTATAAAATCTAACATTTTTATTTTGAAAGTTTTCTATTCTTACACTGCGAGATGATCCCAGCACGTTCATCTCAATCCTCTGTTTAATTTGGTTCCTGTGATGTATCAAGGATTATGGTATTACTCACTAACTCCTCTTGCAAGAATACTTACAGACCAAAGACTGCCATTTTCTCTTACAAGCTGGAACTATACCC
Organism: Piaya cayana; assembly: GCA_013389865.1. Classification (NCBI taxonomy): domain Eukaryota; kingdom Metazoa; phylum Chordata; class Aves; order Cuculiformes; family Coccyzidae; genus Piaya; species Piaya cayana. The sequence continues at coordinate 122,895 of WAAB01002307.1, read as the reverse complement.
TAACAGTTAACCTTCTCAGAGAAAGCATGCCCAAGCCATTACAAGGAAATGTTTGTTCTTGGAAGACTGTTAAAGCCCTTCACAGAATAAAACATAACTCCTGCAAGTATCTTAAGCAACGAGTGATCCCTTAATAGTACAAAGGACCAGATGAACCAAGAGTATCTGACAGGTTGTTTAGGTATATATAAATAGTGCTTTCATCTATATTTGCAAACAAAAGTTCCAGTAAAAAGATGAATGGTTGAAAACTGGCCTTTCTTCTGACAATATCTGTGCAGAGCTAGCCTGCACTGATGTATACGGCATCATTAATTTGAAGTTCTGACTGGGCGTTAATTTGGCTTCTCTAGGAGCAGCTAAACAGAAAACTCTTTATCAGAAGAGCAAAATGATCATAGAATCATGGAATCACTAAGTTGGAAAGGATGCACTGGATCATTGAATCCAACCATTCCCATCAATCACTAAACCATGCCCCTCAGCACCTCATCCACCCTTCCCTTAAACACCTCCAGGGAAGGTGACTCAACCACTTCCCTGGGTAGCCTGTTCCGGTGTCCAATGACCCTTTCTGTGAATTTTTTTTTCCTAATATCAAGCCTGAACTTCCCCTGGCAGAGCTTGAGGCCATTGCCTCTTGTACTGTCGCCTGTCACTTGAGAGAAGAGGTCAGCTCCCTGCTTTCCATAACCTCCTTTCAGGTTATTGTAGAGAGCAATAAGGACTTGTGGAGACATTTTGCAGAGNAGAGAGCAGTGAGGTCTCCTCTCAGCATCCTCTTCCCAGGCTAAACAGCCCCAACTCTCTCAGCTGTTCCTCATAAGATTTGTTCTCCAGCCCCCTCACCAGCTTTGCTGCTCTTCTCTAGACTCACTCCAGAGCCTCAACATCCTTCTTGTGGCAATGGGCCCAGAACTGAACACAGTATTCTAGGTGCAATCTCACCAGTACCAAGGGAGAATAACCTCCCTGGACCTGCTGGTCATGCCGTTTCCTAATGTCTAATCTAAACCTTCCCCCTTCCAATGTAAACCCATTCCCCCTCATCTTATCACTACATTCCCTTGTAAAAAGTCTCCCCTCAGATTTCTTGTAGGCCCTTTTCAGGTACAGAAAGGCTGCTAAAAGGTTTCCCTGGAGTCTTCTCTTCTCCAGGCTGAACAACCCCAACTCTCTCAACCTGTCATCATACAAGAGGTACTCCAGCTCTCCAATCATCTTCAAAGATGTCCTCTGAACTCTTTCTATACAGTTCCACATCTTTCTTATGTCAGGAATCCCAGAACCTGACACAGTACTCCAGAGTGGACTAGAGGGGCAGAATCACCTGCCTCAACCTGCTGGCCATGCTTCTTTTGATGCAGTCCAGGATATGTTTGGCCTTCTGGGCTGTGAGCGCACATTGTTGGTTCATACTTCTCATCACTCATCACTCCCAAGTCCTTCTATGTTGGGCTGCTATCAATCACATTGTCCCTTATCCTGTGTTGAAACCACGGATTGCCCAACACAGACACAGGACCATGCACTCGGCCTGCTTGAACCTTGTGAACCACTTCTCCAGCTTGTCCAGGTCTTTCTAGATGACATTACATCCTTCCAGTGGGACAACTGTGCCACTCAGCTTGGTGTCATCTGCAAACTTGCTGAGGGTGCATTTGATCTCACCATCTACATCATCGATGAAAATACGAAACAGTGCTGGGCCCTGAGTAGACCCCTAAGGGACACCACTCATGTTGTGCATTAGTATTCAGCTACACATGGATATGCAACCAACAGGACAAAATAGTGTTATTAATGAAAAAGGGGAAACTACATGCATTAGAGAAAAGAATGTGAGAAGTAATACTAACTACATCGTTAGAAGCTGATGTCAGTTACCAAACTTGTAATAAGACAAAGGGGACAGAATACACAGAGTATATGCAGAAAATGTGTTAGTGTACAAAGAAAAAGAGACACAGTAAAATATGATTTTCAGGCTTTCACTCCATCATGATAAAGATCTGTTCCTGTTTTTTATGAATGAGTACAATTGGACACTGCACTATTGCTACTGGTAGTCAGTGAAGATTATCAAACAGACATGCAACTCCATTTATTCTGCTTTACTTGTCCAAAGACCCAAAAGAAGATAATAAGGGACTTCACATCTATCCTTTAGTTGAAACAGATTACATGTAGTTGGAAAAAAACATCAGGAGAGATTGAAGGAAGAGGGCATCAGGATGCAAAGGAATTGAACAAGTGGATTTGACCTAATGAATCAGAACCAGTGGATTTTATTTTTAACAACTGCAGTGTTTGTTTTAGTAGGAAACACTTGGATACCTCAGGGTCTAATCTGGCATTCTTATAAAAATCAGCTATTGGGTGCAGTATGAATATTTATTATTGTGTTTTATGGGGTTGATTTAAAGGTTGGGGAGTTAAGTTTTGGTTGTGGGAGGAAGATATGATAATATAGATTGTGTCTCTCCCTGGAAGAGAAAATGGGCACTAGAGTATCCCTGTCATACACAGTTAGTCAGCACCAGCCCCAGACTAAAGCAGTTGTTCCACAGGTAGCAAGAACTGCCATCCGCAAACAGCAAAGAGGAGGCAGGGCAGTCTCTCATTCTGTTTACATGTATGTCTGAGATAAGCAGACCTCATGCCTCAGGAAACAAAGCTGATTATCAGCTAGCATTAGGAAAATCTTCTTCCATGGCTAAAGCGTTCCATGATTTTGTGCCTTGAAAGTAATTTATGTCATCCACAGAGGCACAGCAAATTGTCGTAAATAGAAGGTTGAACTAGGTGGTTCATTCATTTGTTCTGCTACCATAATTATTATTGTTAAATTATGAAAATTCTGTAAAGATTCATGAAATAATTTTGTTGAGGCTGATTCAAACAGACTGGACAAATGTTAGAGCAGGGATTGCATGAGGTCTTTGACATTCTCTCCCAATCTAGAAGCTACTCTGTCAGGAATTCTTCTGAGTATGTGACTATGGATCAGTTCTTAAATGACAAAAAAAATAGGACAAAAGGAAATATTTCAAAACTATCCCACTAATTGTCTAACTATGTAAATAATTGTTTAAACATCTTAATATATAGGAAAAAACATGGACTTTGAGCTGTCTTTGTCTCACTTTTGCAATTACTAAAATATCTTCATATGTCATAGTTTTGTCCAATCACACACAAAAACAAATTAAAAAATCCCTCCACACTGTTTCAGGTTGCTACAATAAAATTACCTGAAAATTAAGAAAAGTATTAATTAATCAATTATATATAATTGCTGTCTCATTTGTAGATATATGTCACACTCCCAGCACTGACAGATAAAGCACTACTTGCAGTACCTGGTGTGATTGTCTTTTTTGTTTCATTTCATGTGTAATTATCCTGGTGTGAGCTATTAGTTTGAACATAAATTTATTTGAATCAAATAACAACATTCTTAATGGATTAGACTTCAAAGCTGTGTTAAATATGCATTCTTGAAATTCTTAAAAATGTGAATTTTCTCAGAGAGGGGGAAGATAATGCCTCCTTATAAATAAAAGGCAGTTACACTATGACTTCAAGTGAAAACCAGCACATAGTCTATAACACAGCAGATTTTTTTATCATTAATACATAAAAGCCTTGCTGCATGAACACAAATTTTAATAATAATAGTTCCTATCATTTCTATTACGGTGTTTCCTTTTCCTAGAACATGTGCTGCCTACGGTGCAAGCTGGAATTAAAGACTTATGAAGACTCTGCAAAAATCTTTACTCTAGAGCTACTGAAGGAATGAACATACCATTTGAGTAGTTCTAAGTTACTGCATAGAAACTCCACCCATTCAGTGTAATTGCTTTTCCCTAAGGTCGATTACATAAACAAGATCTAGAGATACATTCATTTTTTTTCTGCTCCAACTAGGAAGACAGTGCCTGCTGTTCAGGTCAGTGTTGGAAAGAGTCAGATAAAAATCACAGAATGACATGATCACATAATCACAGAATGGTTGAAGTTGGATAGGATCTCTGGAGGTCATCTGGTCCAACTGCTCCATTTTAGCAGGATCTACCTAGAGCAGGCTGTCCAAAACCATGTTGGCTTTTGAGTATTTCTCTGGGCAACCTCTGTCAGAGGTTGGTTACCCTCACAATGAAAAAGTGTTTCCTGGTGTTTAGAGAGAATCTCTTGTGTTTAAGTTTGTGCTCATTTCCCCTTGTCCCATCACTGGGCACCAATGGCAACAGCTGGGCTCTGTCTTATTTGCATTCTTCCTTCAGGGGTTCACACACATTACTAAGATTCCCACTAAGACTTCTCTTCTGCAGGCTTAGCAGTTCCAGTTCTCTCAGTCTTTCCTCGTAAGGGAGATGCTACAGTTCCTTCATCATCTCTTTGTCCCTATGTTTAACTTACTCCAATATGTCCATGTGTCATTTCTGTTGTGGAGTCCTGAACTGGAAACAATATTGTAGACAAGCCCTTACCAGTGTGAAGGAAAGGGAAAGGATCACCTCCTTCAACTTGCTGACAATGCTTTGTCTAATGGAGAACAGGATCCAACTCACCACCTTTGCAGCAAGGGCACACTGTTGGCTTGTGTTCAACTTGGTGTCCACCAGGACAGCCATGACCTTTTCTGCCAAGCTGTTTTCCAGCTAGGGCATCCACAGCATATACTGGTGCATGAAGGTGTTACTACCCAGGTGCAGGACCTTGTTTAAACTTAATGAAGTTCCTGCTGGTATATTTCTCCATTCTGTAGAGGTCCCTCTGGGTGGACTTCGTTCACTTGATGCATCAGTCACTCCTCACTGTTTGTGTCAGCAGCAAACTTGCAGACGGTACACTCTGCCTCATCATCCTGATCATTAATGAAGTTCAACAGAACTGGACTTAGTACTGACCCCTGGGGTACACTGCTAGTTACTGGCTTTCTACTAGACTTTGTTTCACTTACTGGGCCTGGCCATTTAGCCAGTTTTCTATCCACCTCACTTCCTGTTCATCCAGCCCACAATTAGTCTGTGAGGATCTTATAGTAGACAGTGTCAAAGGGTTTACTGAAGTCATGCAAGGAATAACCGTTTGCTCTCCAATTATCCACCAGGACCATCATGTCATTGCAGAAGATTTTCAGGCTGGTTGAGAATGACTTTACTGTGGTAAAAGCAATGCTCAGGATGATTTTTTTCATCCTTACTACATTTGGAAATGGTTTCCACAACTAGGTGCTCCATCACTTCACCAGTGATCAAGGGTGAGGCTAATTGACTTTCAGAAAAGAAAATGTCAGTAACAAATGAACAGAGAAAGAAAGCACATCTAGTGACTCCATTTCCTTGTTATATCAGAGTTCAGTACAGTAGAGTTCATTAAAAGGAAAACACAATAGGATTCATTACATGCCCTATGCCACAGCTTAGCCTTTCAAAACTCTACCTTATGTGCAAATTTCCTGTCTCCTCTCACTCTGTATTTTCAGTTCAAGAATGCCATATTTAAAAGTGAAGAGAAAATAACAAGCTCAATATCTGCAGTGCTTCAGGCCTTTTCTAGTTTAACTAGGACTTTAGACCTAAGTACCATGTCATACATTCCAATATCTGGACATCCCTGGGTTTTCTCCTCAGTGTGGAAAGGCTAATTCTTTTGCTGAGTTACTGTAGTGTTCCAGAAGTAACTGGGAAGGAGTAAAACAATTAACTAAGCTCCTGCTGAGAATGTAGAACTTTCTCCCTTTTTCCAACCCCCCCCTTATAAGAAGTTTGATTTTTTTTCCTTCTAAGCTCCATTATTAACTTTTCCTTAAATGTTGTAAATTGCAGGGAGTGGGTGACCTCAAATCTAACACACGGCAATGAAAAGAAAAGCAGAAAAGATTACCCTGTAAAGTATTCATTTTTTAAAAATTGTGTTCCATAACAGAATATTAAAACTATACAGGCACAATCACAATGAAAACCTTGTGCTTTATTAAAAATAAAAATTGCTCAAGGGCTCAATTACTCGTTTCCAGATTAAAAAAGCAAACTTACAAATTTTATAAGAATGAAAGCCCTTCAATTGGACTGCATCTGGCAGCTGTCAATAATAGGGCATCTTTTTTTGTATCTATCTTGTAGCATTTATAGCTATTTTGTTACTATTTTCTGAACACTGAAGTCTATGCCCCAGATCCTGATAGGAAAGGAATAGACATGGCTACATACCTTTAATGCAGTATCTTTTTTACCTATATGTTATCTGCTAGCTCCATGCATACCTATCATGTTTGTTTTTCATGAGCATGGTTGTTGGCATATTCTCTGCCTGACCTTAACTGACTGCTCTATTGGATTGTCATCCAGACCTGAGCTTCTTCCCACTCTAGAAGTCTGAAAGAATGCCTTCTGGCTGGCATTGAAACCCGTTTGTGGAGGTAAGTAGCAGACTCCCAGGTAGCACACAATAACATCTGTGTTAGTTTCTCATCTGTAGAGTGGAAGAAGCACCACGTCTTCATTAACATCACTGCTATAGTTAACTCGTTACTGGTGTGAAAATGTGCAGCTGAAATCTGACTAAACTACTGTCTTTTGTAGCAACATTGATCTCTCTAATGTGGGACACTCCCTCCTCAGGTATATTTTATCCTACCTTGAAAGCCATAGTAAGCATTGTCCTGTAATTATGAAATCAAAATCATCATTTCCTGGGAAGATTTCTTTAAAAAATTATACCTAGTTACTCTGAAATTACCTTTTGTTTGTGCTAAAAGCATGGCTAAGCTCTGTTCTGTAACACCTTCCTTTTTATCTTTATGCAAATATGATTACTATCAAACTGGCACAACCAGTCATAATAAACAGCTGTAGGCCATTCTCTGGTTTGTAAATGCGAACTGGACATATGCCATGGATTATGACTTCTGGAATGCTACATTAAAGATTATCCTGTTCATTCCCTGAGAACACTATTTTTTTCCCTCTCACGCAAGCCAGGAGTGTTTGGATTTGAGGTATTTCTTCAGTCCATTATGCAGACCAAAAACAGCAGAGGTCATTGCATCTGTCTCTGAATTTCTTCCGATATGGTGAGCTTTTGGAGCAAAAGTTTGAATTTATAACTCAATTTACCTCAGAGACTTGGCTTACAAATATTGCTTAATTAACTTTTTGCTAAGTACAATACAGATTTGTAAACATATATGGTTCTCTCACTGTTTCCACTATTCACATATTACCCACTTCAGAGAAGGTGTCCATTTATGTATGATAGGAAGATAAAGTATTCAGAGGCAAAAGTTAATATGGGAAGGGAAAATGCAAATTATTTCACTATTTAATGACAAAAAAAAATTACTCATTAAAAAATCATTCCTCAAATACACAATTCATCACAATGTCATAGATTGTCTTTAGACAAGATAGACCTTTTTCTGAAATAAAGGTATCATAAACTGTTTTCTCCTGTTTACACTCATCTTCCAATCACTTCTTTCATATTAAAATAAATAATTAAGTACCTAGTAGCACCTGCTCAAAGACTAGCAATGGTGACGTTCATTTTTAGGGAATTTATATACAATAGCAGATTTCTTCCTCCAGGAAAATGTATTCTTCAGTAAAGACAAACCTAATGTATCCAATAATATTATCTTTCCTCTCCTTCCTTTTCTTCTTTAATTTTCTTTTTATTTTATTTTAAGTAGGCTACAGGACATTTTCAAAAATGAAGCCTTAAATGTGCAGTAGGACATTGTCATCTGTGACACAAGGCAAATTGATGGCAAAGAGGCCAAGCCTCAATGAACAAGCAGCTTTCACTGGGGCTCAGGAGAAGAGGTGCATTGGAGTTAACCACTTTTGGAAGAAGGGGCAGGCAACTCAGGAAGAGTACAGAGATCTCATCAGGTAATGCAGAGAGACAATTAGAAAGATAAAAGCTCACCTAGAAATCAATCTGGCCACTGTTGTAAGCAATAACACAAAATGTTTTTACAAATACATTAATAACAAAAGATCCAAGGAAACTCACAATCTTTTAGTGGATGTGAGGTGAGGAGATTTTTCACCAAGAATGAGGAAAAGGCTGAAGTACTTAGTGCCTTCTTTGCCTCATACTTTGTCAGACCAGTTGTCCCAAAACTATTCACCCCTTGAACTGAAAGACAGGATCAGAGAGAAGAAATTGTAATTCAGGGGGAAACAGTTAATGACCTACCACACCACCTGGGCAGTCACAAGTATGTGGGACTGCATAGGATCCGCAGAAGGAGTACTGAGGGAGTGGGCAAAGGATCTTGCCAAGCCTCCATCTATTCCCCAGGGCTCAGTGCTGGGTCCAGCCCTGTTCAATGTCTTCATCAATGACCTGGATGAAGGCACTTGGGGCACCCTTAGCAAGTTTGCAGATGACACTAAGCTGGGTGGAAGTGTGGATCTGCTGGAGGGCAGGGAGACTCTGCAAAGGGACCTGAACAGTCTGGACTGNTGGAGAACAAGTCTTATGAGGAGCAACTAAGAGAGCTGGGGTTGTCAAGCCTGGAGAAGAGAAGGCTGAGGAAAGACCTTATTGCTCTCTACAACTACCTGAAAGGAGATTGTAGAGAGGAGGGAGCTGGCCTCTTCTCCCAAGTGACAGGGGACAGAATGAGGGGGAATGGCCTCAAGCTCCACCAGGGGAGATTTAGGCTAGAGATTAGGAGGAAGTTTTTCACAGAAAGGGTCATTGGGCATTGGAACAGGCTACTCAGGGAGATGGTTGATTCACCTTCCCTGGAGGTGTTTAAGGTGTGGGTAGACGAGGTCCTGAGGGATATGGTTTAGTGTTTGATAGGAACAGTTGGACTCGATGATCCAGTGGGTCTCTTCCAACCTGGTGATTCTATGATTCTATGATTTATCAGCAGTCCTGGTTAACATGGGAGGTCCCAGGTGACTAGAGGCTTGCATCTACGAGAAGGGCTGGAAAGAGGACCTGGGGAACTACAGGCCTGGCAACATGATCTCAGTACTGGGGTGTATTATGGAGCAGTTCATCCTGAGTGCGCTCACAAATCATGTGCAGGAAAACCATTTGATCAGGTCCATCCAGCATGATTTCAAAAAGGGTAGGTGCTGCTTGACAAATCTAGTGGGTGAGGGAAAGGCTGTGGACATTATTTACCTGGACTTTGGGAAAGTCCTTGGCATTGTCTCCCACAGAATTCTCCTGAAGAAGTTGGTGGCTCGTGACTTAGAGAGATATATTTGTCACTGGGAAAAAACTGTCTGGATGGCAGAGCGCAGAGAGTTGTGAATGGACTTAAATCCATTTGGTAGCCAGTCACAAGCAGTGTTCCCCAAGGCTCAATGTTGGTGCTCATACTGTTTAATATTTATCAATTATCTGGATGAGAGGACTGAAGACTCCCTAAGTAAGTTTGCAAATGACACCACATTGGGCCACTCCCAATCTGCTCAAATATGGTAAGGCTTTACAGGGGAATCTGGACAGGCTGGATTGATGTGCTGAAGTCAATTGTATGAGGTTTAACAAGGCCAAGTCCTGAGTCCTGCACTCCAATTGAAACAACCTCATGTAATGCTAGAGGTCTGGGGAAGAGTGGAGTGACAGGTGTCCAGTAGAAAAGGACCTGGTATTTTTGATCCATAGCAAATTGAATACGAACCAGCAGTGTATACACTGCTGACCAAGAAGGTCAAGAGCATCCTGGCTTGTATCAGAAAGAGTGTGGATAATAGGACTAGGGAAGTGATTGTCCCTCTGTACTCTGTGCTGGTAAGGCCACACTCAAATCCTGTGTTCAGTTTTGGGTTGCTCAGCACAAGAAGGGTGTTGAGTAGCTGAAGCATGTCTAGAGAAGGTTAATAAATCTGGGGAGTGGTGTAGAGATTAAGTTTTCTGAATAGCAGCTGAGGGAGCTAGTCCTGTGTAGCCTAGAGATAAGGAGGGTGAGAGGAGACCTCATCCCTCTCTACCACTAAGTGGAAGAAGGTTGTAGTGAGATGGGTGCTGGTCTCTTCTCCCAAGTGACTAGCAATAGGATGAGACAAAATGGCCTCAAGCTGCACCGATAGAGTCTTAGATTGGATATTAAGAAAAATTCTTTACTGAAAGAGTGATCTGGCATTGTAATAGGCTGCCCAGGGGAGTGTTGGCGTCATTATCACAGAATCACGAGGTTGGAAAAGATACACTGGATCATCAAGTCCAACCATTCCTATCAGTCACTAAACCATGCCCCTCAGCACCTCATCCACCTGTCTTTTAAACACCTCCAGGTAAGGTGACACAACCACCTCTCTGGGCGGCCTGTTCCTGTGCCTAATGACCCGTTCCATGAAACTGATTATCCCTGGAGGTATTAAAACAACATATAGACATGGCACTTCATGACATGGTTAGTAGATATGGTAGTGTTGGGCTGACTGTTGGACATTATGATCTTAAATGTCTTCTTTCTAAGGTAAATGATTCCATATGATTCTACAAAATAAACCTTTTTTTAAAACAGTATACAGTAAAAGAGGATCTCAATAGTGAGTAGAGCTTCAGGCACTAGTGAGCTACAAAGAACTTTTATATTTTGAGTTGTTTTGTTACACATCTGATATTTCATTTTAGGATCTATCTTTCAAGTTGGGAGTTTGTGTCTTCAGAAGGTTTTCCAAGAAACTTAGAATAATGGAATCACAAAGCATTTAAAACATGGAATGGCAGCTAGCTAGCTAGCATGTATTTATTTTATAAGGAACCTTTTTAGATGGCCCTTTGAAAAGTTTGCTGAACTCCCTCCAAGCAACTTTATAGGGTTTCCTTTCTCCAGTATGAGATGCAACCAGTAGGCCATAAATCTGTTTTCAGAGTTTCTGTAATGAAAACATTCCCTTCTCATTTTATGCTTTCAATACAGCATTATATTACCTTCTGTGTAGCAAGAACGGCTGATTGTGGAACAATCATGCATTCCTAAACTACAACCTGTATGTTCTCTAAATGTTTTCAGCAGTTTATTAGTAATATATTGGAAATAGTGTTATAATATTATTGAAATAAGCCTAATTCCTTCATTATGCAGCAAGAGAGTTACAAAACTTGTAGGTCCACTGATCTGCAGCATTTTAGTAGTCTTCTTGTTGCAGTGTGCATGAGTCCTATTGCTTTGAGCAGGTGGTAGAAGAGAAGCAATAAAGAAGGGTCCAGTTGCATATACGAAACAACTTACATTAAAGTTAAGCAGCTGGACCTTGTTAGGTGTAGTTCAGAGTCAATGAACTCTTTACTACTACAATATTGAATATTTTAGCTGAGAAACCCCTCATACAAGGTTGCCATTAGAGACAGTATGGTGTAGAAGGGAAAGGTTCATTGGGATGGGAGAGCTTTAAAGGGTTCATTACATCAGTATTGTTCTAGGCACATTGCTATCATACAGCAATTTCTGCTCCTTCCATAGAAAACTTCAGTCTGGATGCTTACATCCCAAGACCCACTAATAAGCAAACCATTAGCACCTTTTCCCCCTGACAAACAGTTTTGTATGGACCACCTGTTGCAGAGGCTTTCTTCTTACAAATTCTGTTCTAGAGCCAAATCCAAAGAACAGTTTCCCTCCAGTCCAACCTCAAATGATAAGTCTCAAAGTACCATAAAGCATTCTACTCTGACATATTTCTTGGGAGCACAGGAATCCAAGAGTGCCTTCTACAGCAGTTATATGTAGAGAATTTTTGCTCTTCTTAATTTTTCACCCCCTATGTATTTGTACATATGTCAAACACATGCACAAAGAAAGCCAAGAAGTGTAGAGAAAAACCTTAACAATTTAGTATTGAAACAATTCCTTTTCCCATGAAGGTACAGCCTTTCCTTGTCTCCCCAGTATCCTTATGTATCTTAAACATCTTTCTGACCATTCCAGCAGCTTCTGATTCTGATATTACCAACCACTTAATTTTATTTTGTTTTAGTGAGAAGGTAATGAAGGTATCATAGTTTTCCCCTTATACTGCAATTATTTCAAGCTGCTGATAAGTAATTGGTATTTTAAATGATATTTTTCCCAAATATGAAATAAATATTGGTAACAAATACACATAAAACCTGTGTCAAAGTGAGTCCAAATGTGGTGCCTGTTTCAGGGGCATGGCTGTAACTGCCCTAACAGTCTAGCACATATTGCAGTCCAGACCAGTGCCCTTGCATGCTCCCTCTCACCTAGTCAGTCAGAGATGCAGAAAATTATATGCCCCAAGGGTACTGCAAATGCAAAAGAAGTTTGAGGTACAATTAGGTGTAAAGGGAGCAACTGATGTTACAGTGGGATTGTGACGGACGTTGAAATATGACTCAAATTTGCTGAAAATCAAACTCCATTCATTTAGTTACTTATTTGATATTCTTAATATTCACACTCTGTACTCCTCAGCATTCCTTAACGATCTTAATTTAATCATGATTAACCTCCTCCCCTATGGCCTAAATATGCCATAATGTAGCACTTTCTAATAAACTTGGAGAAAATCACATCTAAGTGATACAAAAGCAGTTCATTTTAACTACAATACAATAAATGTGATTTCTAAGTGAATTCAGTATTAACTGTGTGTTTGCATGTCCATTTATATGTCCATATACTCTCTCAAAGTAAACTGTTTAAAAAGAGAAAAAATGGTAAAAAGGCTCCAGGTCAAAATAGTAACCTTGGGCTTTTAGATTTTTTCAGAGGACGAAAGAAAAATAATAATACATATGTCTGAATAAATTCTGGACACTGAAATATATTTTTATGTAATATTTTCAAACAATAAATTTATTGTGAAATTGTTGCAAAGTTTATTGATATAAATGCTGTGGAAGTGAATGCATCAGTTTCCCAAATCTTTAAGTTTTCAGTCTGAATAGGTATTTTATCACAGAGTGTCTTGACCCATTTGGAGTAGTGATTGGTCAAATACTGCAGTACCATAGGAAACTATATTCATGACCAGATAAATGCAATTCTGTTCCCCAGAATCTAGGCTTATACAAAATAGAGCTGTTTTCCAGTCTGGAGCAATATTATCATGTAGTTATACACAGCAATGTGCCACTGTTTCCATTTAATCAGAAAATGTATTGGTTCTTTCTTTGTTCAAAATTTAGTTTTGTCTTTCCTAAGATAGCCATTGGTTTAAAATGGTTTGGTCATAATTGCCATTGGAGAACCCTTGAGATGCTTTCAGTCCCTTTAATCATCCAGAGATGTGGAGGTTTTTTGAAGCACAGGAATTTCTGTCTTCACAGTAAATAACAAAAATTTAATCAGGGAACAGATCATCTTCTTTCAGTTTCTGTCTGCAGCATTATCCCCCAGTGTCAATGCACCATATAGGTACAGCTAATTTCAGTATCCATATTTTTATACGTATGTCCCAGCAACTGCAACAACACACTTGGCTGGTATGAGGAATTCACTTGCTTCAAGACAGGCACAGGGAAGGATGTGGATGACTGTCAAAGATCCATTTAATCAGCATCAGATGAAGACATAGACTGTATGCACAGTTCTTTTAACCAGAGACCATATCCACTTTTTCTCTTATTTTTTTTTCCATACAGCACTGACTTATCTTTGTAATCACTAATATACAGAACAAGACCTGGGGTAATAAAAACATAGTGCCATTTAATCACTCAAATGCTCCAGTAGAAAATCCAAATGCTACTATCAGCTTGTTGCCCCTTCCTCAAATCACAGGATTTTTATGCAGAAGATAGATGGGGTCATGTTTCCTTTCACAGAAAATTCCTATTTCCAGTGGTTCCTATCAAATTAAGACAGGCTTAGATGATGGGATAAAAATCAACTTGATTTTGGTGTGACTGAATTATAATGTCGTAACAATTCCTACTGAAATTCAAGCAATTACATAGATGTCTTCAAGCTGTTCCCTGGATCTTTTTCTTAGACAGATATATGAATAGAATATGCACATACATTCATGTGCATGTGTTTCTATTGTGCATGCAGTCTTTTGTACATATTTAAAAAAAAAAATAACACAACACATACAAATGCACAGATGCAGAGCTCTGAAGCTGAGACTTATTATACTGTGCCTTTGTAGTGAAAGAAAGGGAAGATAGCATCCACCTCCCCGGTCCTATATCTCCTGACACACTGACCTCACTCCTGCATCATTCCGAGAGCTGTTTAAGTCAAAAACAACTTAATAACTAGTATTGAAATCAGATGAGCTTGAACTGATATTTTGGCAAATTGTTTTCATACTCCAGATGAGTCAGGAATATTTTCCAGGTGGCTTTCACACAAAATAAAGCTATCCAGAGATGTTTAGCAGGGCATTTTCCAAATAATTCCAGTATTTTCCTGTAAAAGTGTTCACTTCAGGACTTATCTCCTATTTCCTCCACCTGCCCCCTTGTGCCAGTTCAAAACGCCCCATGTCCTGGCAAGCTTCCCTCCAACTAAGGAACTCAGGGTACAAAATCTCCAAGATTTATCAGGCACAGAGGTAGTCAACCCAAGCATCCCGCCATTGCATTGTATCTGGATTGCTTTGTGGTGTTTGAAGCAAGGAACTAGGAGCTGCAGAGTAGCTGCAGTAAGATACATATGGCTGAAATTTACAGGCTTCACATGTTGCTGCTTGGCACTGCTTCCTGATGGAACCCAAGTGTGAAGTATAAGAAAAAAACCACATGCCAAGCTGTTGTGCTCCTCCATTTAAACAACAGTTTAAATACAATGTGATCTGTCCAAAAGACTTTAATGCTAAGTGCTAGAAATACTTTCTTTACTTTGTGGTTCAGAGCAAGGCAGAGGATAGAATGGAAAACTACCCAGTGAGAAAGAGAATTAAAGAACAAGGCATATGTTATTACAGTAGTTATTACACCTTATATGTTATAAATTATCAGCCTAAGATATGATACTCTGTTAAAGAGAAGTGCACCAGTTATGTTTGTTTCTCTGATTTGATTTGGGGCAAGTAGTATAAAACTTGCAATGTTTTCACTTTGAATATTTCTCAAAATAGTAATCTCTGCCTTCTGAGGTGAGGCATGGAAGACATTTACAGTCACTTCACTCTTGCAGATACCTAGCTAGTTGAGCTAGGAGGCTTTTATTCTTGCCCCACACTCCTTCATCTACTGTATCCTCAGCTCAAAAATGCTGCTTTATTCACTATCCTTATGTGGTGGCTGTGATTTTTCTAGCAGATCAAAACCGTAGATGAAATGCCTTTGGCCTGCTGGGTGAATTGCATAATGTCTCTTTTTTCTGCCTCAGCTTTCCTAAGTGTATGATGGCAAGAATGGTACTTCAGAGTCCATAGGTTAGTGTTCTAAATAATGGAAGGTCTTATATATATTAAGAACTGCTGAATCCACCAGGTCAACATTGTTGAGGCTGCTGCAGTTCAAAGTCCCAAGGCTCAGCGAGATGTGAACTTATGTTCCCAAGAGTCAGAGGGGCACACAGACACAATACGCATATACCAGTACACACAGCAAATCTCACAGAGAGAAGAAACAGCATTTGTGAAAACAGGACTAAAATCCTCATCCTGCTCCCCCTCTAGCTGACCAGGATGAAATACGATTAATGGAAATATATACATATTTATATATATATATATATATATATATATATATATATATACACACACACACTGTCCAGTAGCTCTAGGCTTCATTTTCTCCCAGTTGCTTCATGTACACATAAACAAGTATCCTTGGCAGCTGATCCAGGTCCACAGTACCTAGCTAGTACCCATCTCAGATCCCTGGTCTCTGCAGTTGCTGGCTTGGGCCCATGGCCATTCCAGTACCCAACTGATAGAGCTTCTGGTCTCAGTAGCACACAGCTCAGAGTCAGGGCCACTCAAATATGTGATTACCAAATCTCTTATTGCATTTTGAACTAGTCTTGCTTGATGTTTGCTAGGGATTGCAGACACTGACATATGCACCCAGACAACATGAAGACTCTCCTGTCCTTCCAGTTGTTGGCAACTTGTGGCACGCACCTAAACCTGTGGTCTCACACACATGGCTGTCACCAGGCCTCCACGCAGAGGAGATCACTGTGGTAATAAATGCATTTATGTTTTTATTTCACCCCCTCAGCAGCAGAATAGAGCAAATCCTTCAGCATATATTTTCATTAATAATAACCTTAGGCTTAGTGTAGTAGCTTAGACAAGGAGAATAAATAGCAGGTACTACTAAATTAAATATTAATGTTTTGTTGTTCAAAGTTCCTTCTGGGCCTGAAAAATAGAAGCAGAACATTAATAGGAGTTACAATTCTAAATATCAACCAATGCTCACAATCCTTCTGCATGTGATCTCTCAGTTAAAAAAAGGCAAATCCTAAAGATCACAGCCATTGGATACCTCTCATCAAGCACTATACACTAAGATGGTATGCAGTTACCATTGATGGTCTATTGAAAAGAACATTGAGTAAGAGCCAGTTTCAATGGAAAATCATTTTAGTCATTAAGGTACATGTTAACAAGCAAAAAAAACCTTCAACACATGCACTATAACTTGTTAGAATAGTAAATCTGACTCAAAACCCCAAAGCTAGGAAATTGCCACATCTCTTTACTACAGTTCACTGTAAGAAAGGTGCACATATGATCTACTGCCAGGAGGCCCTACAGGTCAGCTCACATACCCTCCATGCATATCTGGACACTTTCATGCTTGGCTAATCCTGAGATTTTTCAATAAATACATATTTCCAAAGAGAAAAAGATGACTGGAATGTCATCAACCATCTAAAGACAGTCTTGTAATTCTATCCATGTGAGAGTGTCTGCTGCCACCATAATATGTCAGAATTGTTAAAGCCACTCTGATTTTAAGAAAGCTAAAATATCATTTGAAAACTGGATTAAAATTGATATAATCCAACCCTAGAAGAGCCTCTGCTTATAGAGTAGCATTACAAGTTTGCTTTGTCTTTAATTAGAGGGTTTTGAGAAAAGATAATAATGGTTACTTCTTAAACTGTTTTAAGAAGTCTAAAGTTCTAAATTTTGAAGGTAGCAAGTAAGGTTACTAAAGGGGCATCAGCAGCAAAAGGAGTCTGAGAAAATTGTGGGCCAGTTGCTAAATGGATTAGGGGAGCTAATGACAAAGGACATAGAAAAAGCTCCTCAGTGTCCATAAATGAGACTAGTCTTCAGGAATCCCAAGACCCTGAGACTGTGGGAGGTAGTTGTGATCTTGGTGGAGGACAATCAGAGCAGGGAACACATAAACAAACTGGACCCTGGCAAGGTGCAGCCACTAAGGGCTCCGTCCCAGTGATGAGGTTTGTTCATATCATTGCAAGGCCACTCTCAGTTGTCTTTGAAAGGCTGCAGTGACTGGGGAAGGCTCCTAATGACTGGCAGCAGCAAATATTGCTTTTTTCTTCAAGAAAGTCAACAACGATATAGGGAAGAACATGCTGTTAAAACGTCACATCAGTCCCTAGAAATGAGACAGAGTGAATAATCCTGGAAAACATTTTGAACACATGGAGGACAAGGTTAATTGCAGTAATCAGCATAGATTCATGGAAAAAAAATTCCCAGCAGAATTCTGCAATCAGATGAATGGCATGGTGGATGAGGAGAGTGCAGCAGAAGACATTTACATCTGCTGTCAAAGGCTTTTGACATTTTTACCTGTCTCTTAACATGCTCATAGACACGTTCATGCAGTATGGGCAAGATAACTAGGAAGGGAGGTACATTTAAAAAATGTCAGCTTTTGGTAAATCTCAGAGGGTTGCAATGAGAGATGCAAAAAACAGATGGAGGACAATAGTCAGTTGTGTACCCCAAAGGTCAATAGTGAGACTACTGTTTGGCAACTTAGTTAATGGACTAATAGGATAAACTGCACCTTCAGTAAGTTTTCATATGAGGAAAAGCTTGTGCAATGAAGAATACTGTCCAGGAGAACCTGGACAGACCAGAGAAAAGGGCAGACAGGAACTTCATGCAATTGGACAAAGGGGCAGAATAACCTCAGGCACCAGTACACACTGAGGGCTAACAGGCAGGATAGAAGGTCCTAGGGAGTCATGATGTACAACAAGCTGACCATGGGGCAGTAATGTTCTCTTGCAGTTGAGGTAGACAACAGTCTCCTAGACTGCATTAAGAAAAGTATTGCTAGCAGATTGAGAGAGGTGATTCTTTGCCTCTCCTCAGCCCTTGACAGACACATCTGGGATGCTGGGTCCAGTGCTGACCTTCCAAGTACAGGAGGGACATGGGCATATTAGATTGAGTGCAGCAAATTGCCAACAAGGTGGTGAATGAACTAGAGCATCTCTCATGTGAGCAGAGGTTGAGAGAGTTGGGCAGCATTCATCCTGGAGAAAAAAAATATTCTGGAGGCTATGTTATATGTGTATAAACACCTGTTAGGAAGGAATAAAGAAGTATGAGTGAGAGTGAGCCAGAATGAGCAGGTCTGGAGTGGGCAAGAGGTTGGATGGGGTCATACCTGAGGCAGCTGACCAGAATGACAAACAGGATATTGTCTACCTTATGTAGCAGAAGTCCCATACAATATAATTTCTCTCCTTCTCAAATGGATGTCCTTGTGTTTTCCTACAAGAATTCTAATTTCATACTGTCCTGTGACTTGCCCAACAATTATAACTAGTACAATTATTAGATTTCAATATAAAGAAGCTCAGAAAAGTTTAGGGCAATTAGCTAGTTTCAAGAAAATGCTGCCAAAGCCTGTGTTGTCCAGTACCTAACTCTACTTACTTCCATTAGTTCTGCTTTTTAAGAAATTACTGGTTTATGTGAACTTTTGCATGTAATGTAGCCTTTAGTAATTGCGGCACAACATCAGGAGATTTTTGTCCTGCCTTGGATTTTTGAGAAAACAGGTTCCAATTGCCTCCCTCAAGCATAAATTTATGAATGTATGTGTGCAGTTCACAAAATTCATCTTCAAAGTTCAGAAATTCACCACCATGTTTTAGAGCATTGGCTAAGTACAATACTGACAGTCCTTTTCAACTAATAGAAGTACTGCTTTTCTACCTGTGAGTTCAGATGAAGTTGATCTTTTGATTTTAATCCCACTTTCTCAATAAATTGAAATGTCTTGGATTACTGTCCACATTTTCAAACTAAAAATTCTCCTTTAATGCCTTTTATATCATGTTTTATAATACAATTCTAAATAATGTTATAAATACCAAACAAAAATTCAAGGAAGTGAACCTACACCTTCTGCAAACACTTAACAACACTACACCTTTGTTTTATTCCTTCTGGTGTGAATCACGGCCTTACCTTCAAATGCTCTGGCTTTCATAACTCTAGATCTTGGTCACTACTATTGTTACTGTAATTTTGTCAGAGAATTATCCAGGCAATGAGGAATGAGCAGGAATACACAGCACAGAGTTGTAATCCTTCACATCATCATAATATGGTCTGGTTTGTCTATAGTAAAATACATAGCTCAAAGACAGGTAGCTCTGGAAATGTAATATGCCAAGAATTATTAGAAGCCCCTAACAAGATGAGAAATTCAGAAGTCATGATAACAATTCTCCCAGTGGCAGCTAACTAGTTTCCCTCTCTCCCCCCTTAATTTTCTGTGTTCTAAGAGTTAACAGCAAATCAGATTGAAGTGGCATGTTTTACCATGTCTTCTGCATGACTGGTACTGCAATCGATCTGCAGCGGTTCAATTTCTTGCTGGAATCTCTGCCTACTGAGAACAAATACAAACACATGTGGAACCAATCGGAAGCAGACCAAGGGATTTAAGAGTACGTACCAACCTATGTCAGAAAGTTCTCACTTAACAGATGGGGCAATTAATAAAACAGTCAAGTGGAATGACTGTGTCAAGGTGCCTTTAAGTGCTAACAATCCTCTTTTGTCTTACTACTGTAGTGTACAGATGGATTGCAACTGAGAATAAGCACTGCATTGTGTCTGTGTTTGCTGTCATACAGTGCCACAGTATTTATAGGGTGCCAGGTGTCCAATGGCTTTTATTTTAAAGACAAATAGGAAACGTTCCCTCTTTTCTAAATCTCCCCTGCTCTAGTGTTTCAAGTGATGAAATGATCACTAATCAGGGTAAGATTAAACTCTGCAAATAAATCAGCCTTTTTATCAATTTGTAAAAGAAGGATTTGCCATGAAACAATGCAGCCTCAGTTAACATGAATCCTTACCATATTGATCCTACACGGGAAAACAGTTTATAAAGCAGGGCATATCCTGCAGTATGCCTCATAACATCAATTGTTGATTCCCATAATTAAATAATTATTTTAAACATTCCTCTCGAGATGCAAATGTAAAACTCCGTCAATTTCCCATTTCATATTCTGAGGGATTTTTTTACCAGGATTATTAATCTGGGTGTCCTAAACTAATCCTACTGTCCTCATATATGTCACACCTTCTCTTTGTTCTTCTCTTCCTTTCTTTTTTCTTTCTCTCCCATTAATTTCCTTCTTGGTATTGCACACCACATCCGGCATAGGACAAATCTCATACTTGGAGATGGCTTTTCTTGGTTAAGCGCAAGAAATTTTGGTCTCCTTTTAGATGAAAGTACTTTAAAAATGCTCTTAAACCTAAAAGAAACTATAATAATTGTTGATTTGATTCTTCTGTATGCCACTGAACTTCACTTTTTAGTCCAGGATAGAAATACTACAGTGAAAATGGTGCTTTTTTCCTCAGGATTGCTGATTTATAGACCTACAATCACGTAGCAAAAACTAAGTCTAAGGATATGCAGCATAGTGTAAAGAAACTTCACCCAACCCTAATGAAACTGAATCCTTCAGCTGTGCTGATGCCAGTTACTACTCCTCTAGACAGCAAGGTTGGAAGGCATTTCCCAAGCTACTGTGAACTTACCTGTGCAGTCTGTTGCCATGGTCAACAGTATGACACACTTGCCCGCATTCACGCATTTGGGCTGCAGAGCATGTAGACAAATTGTACTTCCTACTGTGTCTACAGTATGTCAGCCTTCTTCAAATATCCAGTACTCACTTTCAGTAAAAAGGAGAAAAATTCTAGAGAAAGGATTACCACATTAAGTTTTAAGAATAAAAATAGCACCATCTTTTTATCCAGTGGAAACTTTATCTTCCTTGCCGTGACTAAGGTCTGACACTAATACTCTTGCAGGGTTCAGTTTCATTAGGATTGGCTGGGGTTCTTTGCTTCATTCTGCATATCTATTATTTGTAGATTAAGATGAAGATTAAGATTTGTAGATTAAGGTTTTATGGAGGAGAATATAGGAGCCATATAGGAGTTCAATTCTATTGTGCTCCTGCCCTGTTATCTACCTAGGACACCTAATGCATCCACCTGTAACTAAGGAATAAATTTCTACAGTGATCCATTAACATATAGATATGTAATCTCAAAGAAAACCAAGTATCCTCAGAGAAACTCCTAGTCTACATCAACACAATTTCTGCTTTGCATTTTGTCTGTCACTCTGAGGGAATGTAAATTGTCTTATTTCTAACCAATGAACAGAAACTTAACTTTCTCATTGTTACTCAAATTTGCTTCCATAATTGATTAGGCTCCTTCCTGGGACAAACTTTTGATATTAAGCAATTGCTGGTGCAAATGTGCCAGATGGTATTGCACACATTAAAAAAAAGGCTGACATTATAAGTACCTTTTTGTTGAAGAGCCTTTCACAATAGCAGAAGTTCTTTCATAGATGAAAAAAAAATTTCTGGTACCTTATTTCTCATCCCAAGGTTGTTGGAAGCTTACTTCCATTACTTAATCTAAATGTTAGTGGCAAGCAGATCTAGAACTCATAACATTTCTGTTTCTTTTATTCCATTGACAGCCAATGAATTCAGCACAAAGCAAAACAGAAAAAAAATTCTGCAGATTTTCTAATGTCCTATGAAGAGCTCTTTCAGAAACAAAACAGCTGGTTTGCACTGTCACCACAGAACTCTTAGTCATTATTTTCATGTCTTGTTTCCTCCTCTTTTTCAAGATCTAGCTGCAGTTTATCTCAGTGGTTTCAGGAGATGCTTTGGGTCACACAGATAAGCAGATATATTACTAGATATGCCTACTCAGAAGAAATAATTAAAAAAAAAATTAGCTAATTCTCCTTCTCTGTTTTGACTATCTTTCAAATACATTTTAATTCATCTGTCCCCTCCTGACATGCCTTACCTGATTGGATGCTGTATAGCTAAAATAACCACCCGATTACCTGTATAGATGTATAAAACTAATACATTTCTTCAGACTGCTTTTCAGGGGGAAGATGTCAAAGACAGACAGAAGGCTTTCAGGGTGGATGACTACAATCATATAAAGAGCTCTCTCTCTTCACCATCTTAGGAGTTCCAGGGCTCAGCACAACTTTATGTGTTTTAAAGAGTGACTAGGAAGGAGACATTGTCCAGTCAGCTGGAGAACATGCTTGTTTAGCACAGTCACACTGCAGCTTTGTTGAACCGGACTTGTACACAATGCCTCACAGAGAATAAAATTCTCCTCCTGTAGAATGCTAAGATGGCACTAGTGGGGCAAAACCACCTGGTGTGCCTTGTGGTGTGCAGAAAGCTATCTGCATTGCCCAGTGACAGTAAAGGTACATCTAATTAGATCAAGATAATGTGGCAACTAATGCCAATATAGTGTACTGGAAATGAACAATAATGGGCTAGACACATACAGATAGGTGGGTTTAGTTCAATGCATATTGAAGTGCAGTTGATGCACAGCCTAGCAGAAAACAAATATGTATATAATACATCAGTTA
Source organism: Piaya cayana (assembly GCA_013389865.1). Lineage (NCBI taxonomy): Eukaryota > Metazoa > Chordata > Aves > Cuculiformes > Coccyzidae > Piaya > Piaya cayana. The sequence goes on along the minus strand of WAAB01002307.1, from coordinate 100,074 downwards.
TAATAAGCCTCAGTTATATATTAAACAATCACATCCTCTAACCATCCCTTCCCTCACTTACCCATGCAACATACTAAGCTAACAGCAAATATTTAAAAAGAAGGCTTCTTTGTAATCATGGTATTTTTTTGGGAAAACAAGTCTACAGTTTTTGTAATGTCCATCTTCCCTTTCCCCAAACACACTGTTTCCTGCCAATCATGCAAGAACACAGAGTGCCGGGCACTTTGACAGGATGTTTGCTTGCTGCAGCAGCTAGCCAAGTTGCACGTCTCAGCACTTACTTCTACTGACTACCCAAGTATTAGTAAATGTGTAGAACAATTATTTTAGCATTAATGGAGTTGTTTATACTCTGAGATAGAAAGGGATTATTCCCAAGTGAGGAAAAGTTGCTGGTGAACCCATAACCTTCAACAGCTCACAAATTCTAACAATTTTGCAGACCAGATATGAGACAACCTAAAAACATTCTATTAAACACAATTAAATCTTTTTAGTATTGTCAGTAAAGTAGCAGAAAATACCAGCTTTTCCTAGACTGAAAGACCTTAAGTTTATTTTGTCTATTTTTGCAAAAGGTCATGGTCATCCAAAATAGTCAGTAGTTAGCATTCCATAGACACACTCCTACACTGATTACAAAGCAACAGTATTTTGGGGCATCATATATAAATGTAGCACCATGAGATGCAGCAGGAAGACAATCAAAATGGCCTGCTATGAATTTCAGTAGCTTGTCATGTATTTTCTCTGTGACACTGCATATTCTTCTGTTAATCTGCTTATGTATCTTCCAGATGAAAAACAGCTGTTACTGCGGTAGAAGAGGCTGGTTCACTTTACACAAAATGGTGGTACTCATGCCTGTTTGGATGGAAAAAAAATTGAGACTTCAAGATAAGTGAGATCCTTGACTCAGCTTAGGCAGTAATTTGTGTAGTATTAATTTAAAGCCACCCAGGAAGGAAGATTAATTCAGACCATAACTGAAGATTCACATTGATCACACACTAGAGAATGAGTCTGTTCACAGGCTTATGTCTTTCTCTGTCAACCCATTCTTAAATGCTGGAAAGATTCTGTCTCCTTGCATAGCACAGGTATTGCAGTGAGTGTTATCAAATACAGGGTAACCTACATTAACATTTGATGCAGGACTTTTAAAACCACAGGTATCTAAATATATATTACAGAATACCTCAGATTCAATTGAAGATAAGAAAGTGTCAAACCAAATATCAGCCTTGGGAGACATATGCTGTGAAGTCACATAGTTGCACATCTCTGGGTGATGGCCATTTGCATTCCCAAGGTAACAATTGCTCACAGTCTAGGCACATGAGTAGCTCTTAGTCAGTTTCCAAATTTGCATCTCTTCTCAAAAAATAAGCTGTATTACACCACAACAGATTGTCATGCCTGAGCTTGGTCTTTTCTGAGGACTTGCGCATATCCAGAATAGGCCAAAAACTGTTCCTAAAGAACTCTATCAATATATTGACATAGTATATTGACAAAGGAACTGAAAGAATAGTCAACCTCAATAGCCATTGTTGATTTAGCTTCTGCTGTTTATTGATAGACAGTGAAATTGATTTCATAGATTTAAATTTGACTGAGCAAGAAAAATAATCTACATAAATAGAAACATACCTGTGTCACATTTTATTTAGCCAGTGCCCTTGTCAGTCTCTTCTCTGTCATTATGATGCCTTGAAACAGCGCATATTCATTATCTGCCCTCTGCATCTCCATCATAAAAGCCTACTCTTTCATCCTAACAGTCTCAATAGACTGAAGACAAAGTGACCCCTGAAGTCCATATATTGATTTACAGCATCTTCAAATAACTGTGCAAATCACATATGTGAAAGTTATCTATGCCCTCAGTGAATCTCATTGAAATAAGGCCTTGTGTTTAGGGGCTCAGAAGAGGTAAATTTCTGTTTCTGCTAACAGTTTCCTGTTATGTCATAGGGTGTATTTTTCTTCCTAGGTGTATCTGGACTGAGTGGAGGAAGGATGCCATTACATACGCCATGATCTTTTGCTGCCGGTTGCCAGGACTGGGAACTTGGCCAGGTAACTCTCCAGCTATATTGGACCCATACTTTTCAACAGAAATTCAGATACAGAATAGTGCCAGCCTGGTTCTGGGTCTTCAGTCGAATACAGAACTGGAACAATGCCATTGTAGACCCTAAAGTACTCCTTAGATGCATCAGACTAGATATGGTCTTTGCCATAATTGTTAATTTGTAGAAAGAAAATAAAAATAGTTGTTTCCTTCTACATTTAGACCCTTTCCTTCTACATTTAGACCCTTTAAAGGTTTTCTTCATGTAATGAGGATTTTAAGTTTTTATAAACAGAGGCTATGTGTTTTGATAACATTTACTTGCTTCATATTCTGTCTGAGCTCAGGCTTTACACACACTGTAGGTACAAAATGCTGAAGATGATATGCACTTACTGCGCAGCTGTGAAAGGCTTTATCCAAAACAAGAGTACACTCTGTTCTGATCATTTTCACTGTCCAGTGTAAAGACAGCCTTTCATATCAGCCATTTTCCCACAGAGAAACTTGGAAAAAACAAAAGCAGAGAGAGGATATTGAAAGAAAGATAATATAACGATGCAAAGAAATAAATCCGTTCTACTTTAGGTAGTGAGGGTTTAAGTTTGCTTCTGTGTCATGCTACATTTTAGCACTTATGTACCATGGTGACTGAACGTCTATTTAAAACAGATATATCAGCTAAATGAAACAGACAGCTTTCCCCACCACCACCTCTGGGGGTAAATATCCCTGAATATTGCCACAAAATCATGAGGAATTTTCTTGCTCAAGACCCTAGAGGTCACTGTCCATATTGTTCTACCCAGGCATGTTGAAGTGTGGATTTCTAAAGCTGCATAGGATAAGTACTTTTCTACAGCTGCAAGGAAAAATACTTTTCAGAACAGAAAACATCAGAAATCATAACACAAATTTAAGTTAGTGTTGAAAGGAAAGTTCTAACAAAATTTAAAAAGTGAGCCTGAAATCTCATTTTAAAAATATGTTCACAAAGCTGACAGCTATTGAAAATATTTTAATTTTCAGAATCAAGCTATTGCAATTCTATGTCACAAGCCATACAAACAACAATAGAAAAGGGGGAATTTTTGCAATAATGAGCAGACTTCACAAAAAAAAATAGAGAGAATGGGGGAAAAAGGAAAGGCTAATGAAACTAGGGGTTAAGTAAATTTAGTTTTGTTCCTTACATAAGTTCTGGTGTTGTAAAATATGGCACGTTTTGTACTATATGTTCCCTCAGAAAGCCAAACAGAAACTTGTCATCATGGTTTTGAGAGCATGAGGCCTCTCCTTTCTCATATTTCAACTAAACAGTCCCCACTTGGGCTGAGGAACATATCATATAACATAAATCACTCTCTGATAGATATTTGGCAGCCAGTCAGTACCCCAGGCTATGCAATGTACAGTATGGAACATTTTTAAGGTGGAATCTAGATTTTGTAACTTAAAGACTTAACAGCATCTCAGAACATTTTACTACATCCTGGTACAAAAAAATAAAACAAAAAAAAAGAAAAAAACCAAAAAAACAAAAGAACCAAGAAAGCAGAATTCTCCATATGGTTTTAGGTTCTGAATAATGCATGCATATATACATTAAAAAATACATACAAACAATAATTTATGGAAACAAAAACCTGCAGGGTTTATTCAACAGAACAAAAAATACAAATAAATTAAAGAGTATGATTACAGTAAACCCTATAGCAATGGAATATTAAAGAAGTACTGGAATCTATTTTTCTTATGCTAAAGATCTTAACTATTTCACTGCTTTGGAAGACAAGAGGTTTTAGATACCCAAGCACACACTATCCATGCTCTGATGGTTTTGTTAAGATTTCATCTAAAATTTTTATCTTCAGTTATTTAGGAAATGCAGTGAGTGAATAAGGGACAGCAAGAGAGTTGATGAGAGAAGTGGCATTAAATACAGTACACAAATTATGGTAATTAACCCCTTAATTGTAATGCCTCATTAGTCCACTTAGGAAGGTATCCTCTGTCATAATTCTATTAATTTCAGGGCAGCAGCAGCTGCTAGGAAGTGTGTACTGATTGACAAAGATATGCAAGGACTATTTCCCTGAGTTTATGCAGTGTGTCACGGGACGCTTAAGGGTTAACTTTATGGGTTTTGGGACGTGCCCTAGTGTTCTCAATGTACTTAGACTCAGTAGTTCTCAGAAGGATGAAACGGGAACAGGAGGAATTGCAGAGCATGTGGTATGGGGGTTGGATTGGAAGAAGCAGGAATGGATAAGGAACAAAATCAAGCTGCTGCACAAAAGCCAGAGCAAGTTAAAGTGAAATTAGATATTTATGGAGTTTTTTGAAGAATGAAGTGTGATGTTCTAAATATTTTTTTTGTTTAAGCTCTCATCTTATTAAAATTTGAGACTGCAAGCAAACCTACACTTAAAAAAAATATTTTGCTTAAAATGGATTATGCCACCTTTGTTTAATTTATAAAATGTTTTTGCAATGGTTTATTTTATTTAACATGAGACTGTGAGAAATTATACTTCGGTCACTGCTTTGCTTCAGACAGACAGGTTGTTCATGCTAAAAAGGTACAGCATTTAAGCTTAAAACCAGCCACTGCTTAATTGTGAAATTCAAAATCCAGGACTACCAATCCAGAGCCTTCTGGACTTAGAACACTGAAAATTTAGGTAAATATTTTGCATTCTAACTCATCTCTCTGAAATTCTCTAAAGCTAAGCACATAACATTTAACAGGTGATATCACATTGCACATTTCCAAAATGGTCAGCACAAAGACATGATACAGGATTGTTCTTCCTTGTTATTTGCATGCTTCATTGTTTCATTCATCATCTGATTATCAGCAGAGAACTCTGCAAAGTAGCTGATACAAGCATTAGTAATAAAACAGTTTTCTCTGCTCTTTATAAAGACAGTTCTCTGAACCAGCTATTTAAACCATCAAGAAATGAGACTTTACTAATTGCTGTCCTTGCTGCTCCTTCAGCTCATGGTATAAATCCCGTTTATATAGCTGCATATGCCTACTTGGGTTACAATAAAATGGTACAAAAGCCATAGAGTGATTTTTATTCTAGCTTTATTTTCCTATATCTCTGAAGTTCAATTTTTCACTTTTCAGTCTTCAAAAATACTGAGAACTTTGCGGTCTTGGTCTATACCTGGAGGTATACTTAGCAGGTCAAGCAGGTCATGTTTAGTCCTCATAGAACTCAGGATTTATTACAAAGCATTTCTTGATCTAGTAATGTGCACATGCATGATTTTAGCACTATGTTGTACTCTCTGAAAATGAAGATAAGTTTAAAAGAAAAGGTCCCAACAGTCTTGTAAACAATTTATGACTATATATATTTAAAGAAAATATTAATTTAACTTAAATTATTAATTAATATCATATACAGTACAAAACCAAATTATTTAAACTTGAGAATCTGTCCCAAAACAGCATGAAAATAAACATAATTATTCCTGCAGTTTGCAGAATAATTTGAACACACTCCTAAAACCTTTTTCCTTGCAACCTTTTCAACAGTGAAGGAGAGCATGTTCTTCCAAAAGCTTAAGCTATGTCTGACTATTAATGNAAATTATTTCATTCCCCCCCCCCCCCCCCAAGAATATTTAAGAAGGATTCATACTCTGTCATTCACATATACAAGTTCTATGTATGAAACTTCTAGAAACAAACTGCACCAAGATTGGCAGCACTTTTCTGGTGTTGGCCAGTGGTAAAACATGGCATTATTCTCAGTATTAGGCTTGCTACATGGTCTCCCTATAATTGCCACTTATTTCTGCAAATGCTTCCTCAAGCTGCTTTCAGGCATGGAGATTAAATACAGAACTGAGGAGTAGATCAATAATATGATATAAAATGTTTCAAGAGACAAAGCAGAGAACACCGTCAGTGTCCACAGAATTGGGAAATGACAAGCCAGGTTTGTCAGCCCAATTCAGTTCCTTGAGTTATGCCAGCCTGTACAGTATTTTGAACCTCTTCATAATCCTATTACATATAATGAAACTATTTATTTATTTTTATCTGACACAATAATATTTTCTAGTAATTTTGCTAACAATAGGCACAGTTAGACCACCACTTCTGTGCAAACTACATATCAGATGAAGGCCACACTTCAAATTTGTCTTAATAGGCTTTGAAACAAAACAGTAGTAAACCATATATTGATAGAAAGAAAAGATAAATGCACACACTCATGGATAAAACCTGCAGTAGTAAGTGAACTGTTTACCTCAGAGGCTTTTATATTTTGTTTTAGCAATGCCTATCAGATGTGCAAATGGAGAAAGCATCTCAGAAAGCAGGCATTTTAAAATATCTAGCATTAATGTAAATGAAGGCTTGCTAACATTTTCCCCAATAGAAAAAAAAAAAAAAAGAAAAGCACACCCAATGTAAACACAAACCCACCTCTCAAGCCTGTCAAGGTCCCTCTGGATGGATGGCATCCCTCCAATCAAATGTGTCAACTGTACCACAGAGCTTGGTGTCCTTAGCAAACTGACTGAGGATGCCCTCAATCTCACTTGCCATGTCTCTGACAAAGATGATAAACAACACTAGTCGCAGTTCCACCCCCAGTAGAACACCATTTGTCACCAGTCTCTACCTGGACATTGACCTATTGACCACAACTTTTTGAGTATAACCATGCAGCAAATTCCTAATCCATTGAGTGGTTCATCCATCAAATCAATATCTCTCTGATGTAGAGACAATGATATTGTGGAAGACAGTGTCAAATGCTTTGCACAGTTCCATATAGATGATGTCAATTACTCTTCCCTTATCCACCAATGCTGTAGCCCAATCATAGAAAGCCACCAAATTCATCAGGCACAATCTACCCTTAGTGAAGCCATGTTGGCTGTCACCAATCATGTCCTTATTTTCCAAGTGCCTCAGCAGAGTTTCCAGGAGGATCTACTCCATGATCTTGCTGGGCACAGAAGCAAGGCTGACCAGCTGTAGTTCTGCGGGTTTTCCTTACTATCATTTTTAAAAAGTGGGGAGGGTTGTTTCCTCTTTTCCAGTCAGTGAGAACTTCTCTGGACTTCTGCAACTTCTCAGATATGATGGACAGTGTCTTAACAACTTCATCTGCCATTTCCCTCGTGACCCACAGATGCATCTCATCAGGTCTCATGGACTCACGCACCATTCAGTTCTTTTGATGGCTTTGCTCTTCATCCCCTCCTACTGTGGGTGGTTCTTCTATCTCTCAGTCCCTGCCTTTGTGTTCTGTAACTTTCTGTCTGCCACCGGCCTGGACATGTGCACATTCTCCAGGATGGAAAACTGGTTGGATGCCCAGGCCCAAAGAGTTGTGCTAAATTTAGTTAATTCCAGCAGGATGCAGATCACAAGTGGTGTCCCCAGATCTCAGTGCTCAGTCCGGCCCTGTTCAGCGTCTTTATCAATGACCTGGATGAAGGCATTTGGGGCACCCTTAGCAAGTTTGCAGATGACACTAAACTGGGTGGAAGTGTCAATCTGCTGGAAGGTAGAGAGGCTCTGCAAAGAGATCTGAACAGGCTGGACCACTGTGCTGAGACCAATGGCATGAGGTTTAAGAAGGCCAAATGCTGGGTCCTGCTCTTGGGGCACAACAACCCTGTGCAGAGCTACAGACTAGAAGTCTGTCTAGAAAGCTGCCAGGAGGAGAGGGACCTGGAGGTGTTGGTTGACAACCGAATGAACATGAGCCAGCAGTGTGCCCAGGTGGCCAAGAAGGCAAATGGCATCCTGGCTTGTATCAGAAATGGCGTGACCAGCAGCTCCACGGAGGTTATTCTCCTGTACTCAGCACTGGTGAGACTGCTTCTTTAATACTGTGTTCAGTTCTGGCCCCCTCACCACAAGGAGGATGTTGAGGTTCTGGAGTGAGTCCAGAGAAGAGCAACAAAGCTGGTGGAGGGGCTGGAGAACAAGTCTTACAAGGACCAACTGAGAGAGCTGGGGTTGTTTAGCCTGGAGGAGGTTGAGGGGAGACCTTATTGCTCTCTACCACTACCTGAAAGGAAGTTTTACACAGGTGGATGCTGGCCTCTTCTCCCAAGTAACAGATGACAGGACAAGGGGGAATGGGCTCAAGCCACACCAGGGGACTTTCAGACTGGATATCAGGAAGAAAAATTTCACAGAAAGGGTCATCTGGCACTGGAACAGGCTGCCTAGTGAAGTGGTTAAGTCACCACCCCTGGAAGTGTTTAGAAGATGGGTAGACAAAGTGCTCAGGGACATGGTTTAGTGGCAGAGAGGAATGGTTGGACTCAGTGATCCAAGAGGTATTTTCCAACCTAGTGATTCTATGATTTTATGATTCTATCATTCTATGACTTGGGCATTGTGGCTTGAGCTCTTGCCAGTGAAGACTGAGGCAAAAAAGGCATTGAGTCTCCCAATGAGTACCTCAGTCCTCTCCACATTCTGGGAAAGCAGGTCTCCTGTTTCCTTCCAGAGAGGACCTATATTCTGCCTACTCCTCCTTTTATCACCAATATACTTATAAAAGCTTTTGCTTGCTGTCCATGACATACTTCACCAGTATCAGGGCTTTGACTTTCCTAACCTGAACCCTGGCTGCTCAGTTTCTTTGTATTTTACAGTCTGTCTATCCTCGCTTCTACTCCCCTATAAGCTTCCTTTTTGCATTTAAGTTTGTTATGAAGTTCTTTGCTCATCCATACAAACCTCCTGACATATTTGCCTGAGTTCCTTTTTGTCAGGATGAGCTTCTGAACTTGGAGGAGGTGATCCTTTAATACTAACTAGCTTTCCTTGGCCCCTCTCCCCTCCAGAGCTTCATCCTATGGTACTCCATAAAGTAGATCCCTGAAGAGGCCAAAGTCTGCACTCCTGAAGTCCAGGGAAGTTGGTTTGTTGTGCAGCCTCCTCGCTGCCCTAAGGTTCTTGAACTCCACCATCTCATGGTCACTGCGGCCAAGTTTTCCTTTGAGCTCCACACTTGCCCACCAACCCTTCTTCTTTTGTTAAGAAAAAGGCCCAGCATAGCAGCTCTCCTCATTGGTTCTTCTGTCATTTGGAGAAAGAACTTATCACCAACATACTCCAGAAACCTCCTGGATTGCTTGTGTCCTGCTATGTTGTCCCTCCAAAAGATATCAGGGTGGTTGAAGTCTCCGAAGAGGACATGGGCTTGTGAATGTGAAGCTGCAACTGACTATAGAAGGGATCATCTGCTCATTCTTCCTGGTGCAGTGGCCTGTAGCTGACCTTAACTATAATGTCACCTGTCCCTGCCTTCTGTTTACTCTTGACCCATAAGCTGGTTCCTCATCTTAATGCCCAGGCAGAGTTCCATCTGCTCCAGCTGGTCATTGACATAGACGGTAAGACCCTCTCCTTGTTTCTCCTGCCTGTCCTTCCAAAAGAGCCTGTATCCCTTCATTCTAACTCTCCAATTACAGGATCCATCCCCACTATGTCTCTGTGATGCCAATGAGAACATAGTCCTGAGGATATATGCATGTCTCTAACTCTTCTTGTTTATTTATGTGTCTAAATTCATACTATCTCAATATTTCTTTCTTAGCATGAACATAGAGGTTGCATAAATTAACCTAGAACACATCATTATCAGAACCGTGCTTTTGTCTATACTAAGTATTCACAGGGAAAACAGAATTACTGAACTTGAAAAATCTGGGAGCATCTAGAAGAAATCTACTCTATCTTATTGTATTAAAGATCACATTTTGATATTTCTTATTTTCTCTTGTGTCTTAGCTCTTCAGTGACTTCTTTCACCTGAGGAAATTTTATGTTCATGTTTAAATCTTCAAAAGACTTTTGCTACATGTAGGGCTAAAATAGGTGTCTACTGCCACTGAAATCCAGTAAGTTGGATATTTAAGTCTGTAAAGTGTTAAGATTTGTTATATCAAATAAATTATGAACTTGAAATTAAACTTTCAACTGTAACCTTAGCTTCAGTCTGAAACAGTGTAGAGCAAAAAAGTATCTTCCTAAGTTATAGTTGAACAACATCCACTCACGTACACCTTTTGGGGCCTTACTAATAAAATACAGGAGATTTATGTCAACAGAATACTTTGCAACTCTGAACTCAGAATTTTTATTAAGAATCCACATTTGGGTTTTATTCTTCACTACTTCTTTCCTACTTAATGTCCATTTTGAAATGCCTGAAAATACAACAATAAGTGAGAAGATAAAGCAATACTGATTACTAGAAAGGAGTCAGTCAAAGATTTATATAGTCTTCCTTGCCTTTAAAAGATGATGACTAAAATAGACTTGACTTGATTTCTTTGGGGGGAGGGAAGGAGTGGGAGGGACAGCATTGTTCATTATTCATCATGAAATGGGCCACATAAAAGGGGGGAAACTGACTGCCCAGCAAGATTTCTGAGCCGAGATATTGTTTCTATAATTCAGTCATCATATTTATTAAATAAAATAAGAACTACCACACTTAAAGCAGTGAGGGGTCTCAGACATTTTTTTTAGTTTGTGGACAGCAGAAAACTTTTGAGTTTGTTTGTGACAGCACAAAAAAACCCAAAGGATTTGGGAGGAAGCAGGCTACCCTTTCAAGAAAACCAACTACACATTTCCTGGTTTTGATGCCATCAGTGTGTCCAAACCCTATAATGTTTAAACAAGGTGTTCGCTGCAGGAATAAAGTTTAATCTTTACTTTTCTTCACAGAATGGATCCCCTTCATTCAAAGCTATGAGAATGCTTCCCATAAAACACTGTTTTGATGTGTAAATAAACAGAGTGAATACTCTCTGCTCCCAGGACAGATATGAATATAAGTCAAGGATGAGGAAATAAAGAATAGACTCTTCAACATGCTAAAACTTGCTGTGGAAGGCATCCTGGCTGTACATGGTGCTTCAGATGCCAGCAGTTCCGGTAAGTGGTTCTGTGTACATACCAAGCTGCAGCATGCAGTGCCTCAAGAAACAGCAATGGCTTTTGCACAGGATGGGGAGAAGCAGAGTGCTCTCTGTGCTAGGAAACCCTCTAACCAGTCTGGTGTTTCTGCAACATTGCTCACTGTGACTAGAAATGGCTTCTTTAATACACACCTAAAAGGCTGTTTAACAACCAGCCCTTCAACAAACTTCATATTTTCTTAAAATACAGCTGCAAGATGGTCTTGTCTGAAAAAAAACCCATCTCTGCTCAAACCTTTAAAAGATTATCTAACATTAAATCATCTCTAAAAATACATCAGTTTGTACCTTGTACCTTTGTAGCTCCACACAGAAAGAGTAGATGTTTTCCCTGCTTGTCTTAATTACCTGCTGTTTTAGAGAGGTGATCTCTCCCCATTACTCACCATATACCTTCAGAAACAGGACTGCAAATGTCACCACAGCAATGAAGAGCACCAATCTGAGGATCTGATTTAAGGAATGATTCTTCAAAGAGTAACCAGCAAATATGAACTTCTGATCTTGACTTCCTGTAAAATAATGCTGTTTAGGGCCAGACATTGCTTGGTACAGAGCAATTTCCACCACAAGATTTTTACCACTTGGACCACAGTAGCAGTATAAGGCACTTAATAACTGCTATGGAAACGGGCATGGCAAGTAGCCTATAGTAAAAGCTAGAGGCTTGAGTCTACTTTTGAAGGAAGTGGGTTTTATATTATGAAAGCTATAAATTACTGGTTTACCTAAATTTAGAATTCCACTCCCACTAAACGACAAAATGAACACCCCAACCCCGCCCCCCCCAAAAAAAAAAAAAAAAAAAAAAAAAAAGGCAAGTAAAACTCACCTTGCTGCTTTGGAATATTTATGCCCTGTTCTCTGCAAAATGTCAAATGGGACATCTTCCAGTTCTTTAGATAGTTTCACACCTGATCATCTCCTACAGTATGACTCCCACCCAGTCATACTTAGAAACTTGATATGGACCCTTTCTTACCTTTGATCTTGTTATTTAAAGATTCAGAAGAAACTCAGTTCTATTCAGCTGACAATGTTAAAAGTAGTCCATTCTATTTTATTCAATGGAAATACAGTCAGATTTTTTTCTTAAAGCACCCACCCCAATAAGCATGATGTATAAATATGCATCCAACCTTCCATGTAGTGAGAACATAAAGTCTTCATGGTTACTGACCAAATCCACAGGTCATCAAGTGTTATTTGCTGAAAAGAAAGAATCAACTCAGCCAAATTCCTAGGGGGAAAGATAGATTGCCATACTTCCTGGGATTTATTCATGAAAAAGCACTCAGAATGACATTTTTTTGTGCATCCCCACTGTTTCTACTTTGAGCACCATAATCAGAAATGGAATTTCAGGGATTCATCTGAAAGTATGGTTTGTCTCTACTATAGACATTGGCTCCTCCACTTAGTTATTCAAAATTTCCTTATAATTATGATTGCATATTTTAACGTCATGCATCTGGTTCTGCCTCTCCCCCCATTTGTTTCCCTGCTCCCAAGATAATTACATTTTGACAAAAATATATTGAGACATCTGGTTTTTCTTCACATCTCCAGGTCAATCTGCAATCATAACAGCAGCACAGCACAGCTAAACCATTTTCACCAAGGCGGGAGTTGCAGTAACAAAATTAATGGCCAGGTTGAGGAGAATCTGCCAGCTTTTTTAAGGTGGAATGTGTCAGGATATTTGAGAATATGAAAGGAGATGAAGAAGAGTATCTTTCTCATAATGCTATCTTGCCAGCACTTCTGATAATGCTAACTCACCTAAAATAAGCACTGCCAGCAAGCAATCACTCTGATTGCAATGAAATGATAAATAAGTGCAGAAAGGGACAAGTAAGACTGGCAAAAGTAAAAAGGACTTTTGATACCATAATAGACAGAATCTATATTAGTCAATTTTGTGAAATAGTAGGCAGGAATAAAATGATTCATTGAAAGTAAGGGGGGATATATATATATGGGATATGTGTTTAAACACACTACCATCTTAGCTGGTTCAAATTTGGAGCTGTGTTACAGTAACTAAGATTGTATTTTAGCACCCTGTCTCACATGTAGCTACCTTAGAATTTAACACATAAAGGGGGAAAACAGCATCATTCAAAATCTTCACCATTAAATATTTTTCAGGAGAAGAAGCAGTGTTTTGTATATGACTGCCAATCTCCCTTCATAGCGGTAATGTTTCCATTTTTCCTGCATTCACTTTAAACACGTGTTAAAAATATTGTGTGGATGATCAGCTTCATTTCCCATTTCATCAGCTATCAAAATAACATCCAAAATACCAGTGAATGCTGACATTCACACAGCACTTATGCTTAGCTAGACTAAAGAGACTTGGAGAACTTATTATTACGAGTCTAAAGGGTACATTAATAAACCCCTCCCAAATCCCAACCAAACCATAATTTATCTTTATTAAAACTCATATTAATTAAATCCTACACAGCAAAAATTTTCCTGTTACTTCATAGGACTCCTCTCATAAAACACAACGTTAGCCTTTCTAAAGTTAGCAAAAAAAGTTAACTTTTCCAGCATTTTTTACTAGAGAAATATTAATTTTGAACCATGACACCACTGAATTTTTGCTTCATCACATTTTGGAAGGTATATGTTGCTTTTTGTGGAAACCAAAGTTTGTCTTTCAGCTACAGCAAATGAACTACTTCTCTTGAAGGTGTGATGCTTCTTCCATGCCCCAGGGCAAACCATGTGGCTTATACTCTAGCCATCACCTTAATGCAGTGTAAAAAACACAGAAATATTCATGAGTCACAAAAGAAGTTACATTGTGTACTAAATGTTTTTATGTGAACTGAAAATAATCAGTAGCCATGCCCAGAAAAGAAAGATGCACCACAAAGACAGAAGGTGATCCATACTGACTATTAACTTCACAGACTAAAACAACATAAAAGAAAGGGGGGAAAAATAATAATATAACACAGCAATTCCTTGGATTAGGTTGTTAGGTTCAGGAGGAAATAACTTACACATGATACTACACAATTGCAACCGTAAAGTTGAATTGGCCTTTACAGAGACCTTTTTCCTCTGCACCTCCAAGTGATCACTGGGCATTTTCTTGCTGGAAGAATTTTTGACAGGTACTTTTGGTAAGCAGATCTATTCCTCTTACTAGTTTGTTATCGTCTCTATTCTAATGGACTTCATATAAACAATTGCATATGAGCAAAACCAGTCTGACTTAGAGAAGTTAAAACAGATGTGTTTTGGAGAAAGGAAAAGGGTAGGACCTAATACCTGAAACAGTTCCCATATCTCTGGGAAAATAAAAGATTCCACACCCACCCCTGATCTTGGGGAAGCAGCTGAATGCAGTAATGCATAAATTGATGAGCATATGGGTCATGGTCAAGTGCTGTTGCACTTTTAACCTAAATATTTCCTGTGAAAAATTGCCCTTTACAGGATAAACAAGGTATGAATTCAGTCTCAATCTTCACTCAGCTTCAGTCATTTACTGAGCCTATTGTTACCCCAAGAGGCCCTGCAAACTTATCTCAGGTATAGAATTCACTTCCATTTCATAGGAAGTCATTCACGTGAGACAGGCAGGGTATCAGCTGCATGATACCTCTTCTGTAGCATGAGTAAAAGTGCTCTGTTGCAGCTCATAAAGGCCTACTTCAAAATTAAAGGAACCTCAAGCATTGTTTGCTCTTCTCACTACATTTTCTGTAGATACAATCATGATGACTCAAGCTATGTCTTCTTAAACTAAAACACTGTATGTAGGGAAGAAAACAAACAAATAAACGAACTCCATAAAGTAAAACAACATACTCCTTGATTTTTCCATGTATTATTAGAACCAAGTGCAGTTTATTCAGTTTCATGAAATTTCTGACAACAGATATTGTCAAAGAGGATGAAATGTATTTAGGAAAAAGGAAGACTTAAAACCTCCATCTAATGGGTTTGTTAAAGCCAGGTGTTCTGCTAATTACTCAGATCTGATAATCATTAAAATAGTAATGACCACTATATAGGAATAATTTTATCTCACAGACACATTCATAATTTTTTCCCACATCACTGTTCTCAAAAAGGACAAGATACATGGATTATTGAAGTAGAAATGTTTCTGTAAATGTTTCATGTTTTCCCTTATTCATCAGCTCCAGTGTGTTCTTGTGGTTTAATGCATCTGTTTATGTGACATTTGCTGTAGCAAGTTTCATCTGACACAAACAAAAAGCATTTTGATTTCTGAATTAATAACACACAAATAAGAACCATACTTGAACAAGAGACATGCAAAAAGTTTGAGCAAGCACAATATTTTCATTTAATCCAACTAATAAACCATCAAATCTTTCTCTCAATCATTCAAAACTTCTGTTTTCATAGATAACAGTATTTCACAAATCTTTAGGACCGTTCAGGAATATTTTCAGTAAAAGCAGACAGAAATATATACATGCTACTATCTTACACATTGCATTTGCGCAGTTCATTGCACCGCCCTGTTCAACTGGCTTTTTGGCAAGATGTTTATCCCATAACAATGCTTTTGGTGCACTAAAAGTATTCTTAAACCAAAACCAGCAAAAACATTGTTCTTATTTTAATTCTCTCTGATGTCAGGTTTCTCTAGTCTGCTCCCACCCTTCTGCTGTGAGAGCTCTCAAAGTATTGTATTTGAACTGCAGTGTGTCACTGAATTGCAATATACAATCATGCAATACTAGAAGACGTAAAGTATTTTCGTTGCTCTAAAATACAATCCCTCCCAACAGTACTCCAGCAGAAGTCAAACATTCAGCCATAACAGAAGAAAGACTTAGACTTAATAAGATGTGATTATTGCATCATTTTTGCACTGGCTGGTCCTCCTGCAGGAACTCCTGTAATAGGGCATCCAGCACACTTCTTTGCATTCTCTTCACTCCAAAATTCATCTGGGACAGGAAAAATGTCTGATCTTTGTATAAGAAAGGTCATCACATCATACTTCTTCATCTTCTGGTACTTCACAGTTAGTATTATGAATTTGTTTTGCACATCCTCGCCACCTCCTTGCAATCCACGTGCAAATCATCTGTTATGACTGATAAGTGCAACATGAAAGGGTCAAAGTATTTTGAACAAGTGTTAATCCTAGATAGTCTCTGCACAATTTACATTGAATAGAGTGTCCAACTTTTTTTTTCCTAATCCCTGGGAATAGTGTGATTGTGTAGTGACAGCCTCTGGCAGATTGGGTTGGCCTTCAATTCACCACACAGAGCGAGGAACTTTTATTACTCATATTCTCTGTGATAATAAAACATGTGTAGCTGTTAAAATTTGTACTGTTGGTTGGAGCTCAAAAGAGAAAAAGTTCATTTATTCATTTATCTCTATACCTTTACCCATCTGTTTCATGTAAACTAAAAAGTGATCAGTTCAACTGGTGCATAAGCTTTACATACTGCTTCACAGTCTTCATTTCCCTGTCATAAATCAACGAGAAGACTTACTTTTGCCTCGTCCCTCAAATAGTTTACTTGCACAGCTACATGACTGTCCACTTGCATCTGCTGTACAACTACAAGGAACTGATGGGCAGTTCTCTCTTGCTATTACTGAGCAAGAATTATTACTGAGGAAGCTATCATGCAACTTGCTTTAGAACTTCACAAGAGAGAAGTTATTTCAAATTCCTTACAGAAGGAATCCCACATCCACAGGCTGGCTCTCAGCCCTTTGTTTCAGCCACGACCATCACACTCTGTTTCAGACTCCTGATGAGAATGGGGTCCCTGTCAGAAATGTGGACATTGTTCTTGTGTTAGCCAATACCATAGGAGCTGAATCAAGGTTTGGGCTAAGTTAAAAGAGGTAATCTAAAGATATGTAGTATGTGACAATGTTGCAATTCCATTAGAACTTATTTACCGGCTTTTTTTTTTTCCTTTCTGCACAATCTTTTCAGGTTTCAGCTGGAAACAGAACCTAGAAGACCATAATGCAGGAATCATTCTTGTAGGATTTATACCCCAAAGCAGAGAACATTCTTGCAAAATGCCCTAAGCAAGCTGGACCTTGTGAAAGTCCCAGCTAAAATAATTACACAAACTGAGCCAGTACAAATACTTTTTTGAATTGAAATAATCCTCCCAAAATTTATGCCCCTTCCCAGCACTGCCATTGAGAAGCCATTTTATCACTTCCTCTGTGACTTCACTCAAATAAACCACTTTTCAGCAAAAAACAATGAGGTTGTCAACAGAAGAAGAAATTTGCATAAGCTGTTCCACAAAGTAATATGAAACGCAGCTACTAAAACTTCTCCATGTTCTTGCAGAAGCACAGTTATACTACCTTCAACCTTGAATATTGATCAGATGGGGGAAAGTAGCAAAGATACTGTACAGGATGTACGTATTAATGTGTTGGGGGATGGGAAAAAAGCTGCAGAAGTCTCTATGGAAGAGTTTTGGTCTGCCCCGTGACAGCACAGATGGCTCCAACAGACCCACCATAAAACATGGATGAACACACCAGCCAAGCTGGTGATGCCCTGGGGGAAGTATATTTAACTGTAACCTCATACTCCCCATCCCTCTGTGCCACATGGGGGAGGGATGAGGTAGAGGATTTGGGAACTGAGGAGTGAAACTGAGCATTGGAAAAAGAGGGAGGTGGAGGCAGGATACTACAGGTTCTATTTTTGTTTCTCATCCAACTCTATTTTTAATTGACAATAAATCAAATTAGTTTTCTTCAAGCCAAGTATGTTCTGCTTATGAAGGCAACTTCTAAGTGACCTCCCTGTCTTTATCTCAATCCACCAGCTTTTACACCTTACTTTCTTCCTTTCCATCCTGCTGAGGACAGGGAGTGTAAGAGGTGCAGGGTTGGCAACTGGTAGCCAGCCAAGATCAATCCACTACATACACAAAAGAAGAAATTCTGGTTTCAAGAAATCTGAAAGCAATGACAGACTTCAGGTCAGCAAGGAATGATCTTCTGGTTAGATAGATCTGGATAGATCTTGTTCATCTAGAAAATGTGTTAATAAGCTCTATAAGGAACTACAGTGAGTCTCTACATATGCAAAGAGTTCACCTACGCAAATTTCACCTAAAGCATGAGTAGTATATCCATCAATGTATTTAGCTGTAGAACTGAGAACTTTTTGCTTTAATATAGAGTTAATTGATGTAGAAAGTATACTTCCAAATATTTCCTGTTTGTATCACTTCTACTAATTCCATATTCATCTTTTTCCTGAGTTTCAAGCATATCAAATCTTTCTTCCTCAAATATTTTTTTTTTACTTTAGAAGGTCACCCTTGAACTATTACAGGACAACAATACTGCTTTTGCTATCATTGCAGATACATATAAAAGCCACATCATGACCCCCATAGGTCAAGTAAAAGGGCTTAATCCCTATTTTTATTTTATGTTGCTTCAAGGCTCAGCCTGGCTGGTTTGCTCTTTACCTCTATTAAAACACTTTGAAAGGCATCACTGCTTTAATGTTCTGTATTTCTCATACTGAGTTCATGCTGTAATCCAGTGCATTGGTTTGCTTGTTATGGTTTTATTTACCAGAAACTTTTGGTGTTAGTTTCAGACTCCTCTAAAACATTCACTTGGCTGGATTTTTTCAGTTTTTACTTCTTAAAAAAATGTGGACTGAGTTTGTAATAATAGTTTCTTATTTATACTAATGAGAACACCTAGATACCTTGGTTTATAGACTGGGGGTTCTGCAGTCATCTGCTTAAGTTCCCATAGGACAAATAAGTTTGACTATATAGGAACCAAGATACAGCAAGGTTAAAGCCTAAAATCTCCAGCTTTCAGACTCCACAAGGTTTCATTTTGAAAATATTTGTCAGGAATCATGAACAGACCATGCTGAGAATACTCGCAGCAAAGCCCTTGGTAACATATGTAAAAAAACTTGAAAAAAAAATCACTTGTATGCCCAGCATCATCAAAATAATTATACAAAGTGCACTGTTGCCCATTGCTTGCAGTATTTCATGATTCATTGACTGCAAATTCCTCAGAGAACCAGCAGAAGATGGGGAAAGACAAGCTGGTAGTGAAGTATGTGCTGAGTGCTTATAGGTGCTCTGCTGTTCCCTAGGAGCCTCAAAGACACAGCAGTCCACATGGCAGCTCAGGAAGGTGTGATTTGGTGTCAAACTCATCCATCACTTTGTTACCAGATTGTATTTCTCTACTCTCAGGCCAAAGTCACACGTCCACAGAAAAAAAAGAGGAAAAAAAAGGGGGGAAAAAAGGGAATAAAGCAAGAGAAGACAAGACAAAAAGCTCTTTCCAGTCATTGCATCCTGTGTCAATATGAAAACAGGCAGCAAACATCAGGCAATTTGGAAGGAAGTTCTTCCGGACAATCAAGTGGAAAATTCACTATGTTTCTCTTGAGATGGCACATTAAAATTTTTTGATACTGGAGTGAAGTGCAACCAAGGTAGAACAAAAATGAAGATGATCAATAAATCTTTAGAAGGGGAAAAGAGTGGACCTTTTTTTTTTCATGGATGCAAGAAAACAATATCTTTATAAACAGATGTTAAGAAGAAAGAGCTGAACATAAAGATGAGCATGAACAGTCTGAGGAGAAAGTGTGTAAAAAAAAAATCCTTGCTACATACCTGAAGCTTTGAATAATACACTAGAAAACAACAGCACAGAGATAAACTGATGCATGAAATAAGAAACTGCAGGAGAGACTGAATATTGTATGAAATTCATAAAAAAAAATCTTCAAAAGTATTTGGATAGGGTCAGTGGGGAAGATAATGGAATCATACAATCACAGATTTTTTTTTAATTTCATAGTGAAAACTGGTTTGACTAACTGGCTTAGAAGAGGAATGCTTTTATCATTGTAGAACACACGTAAGTAATAGTCACTTCACTTACAGCCAGGCTATTACGTGCTAACTACAAATTTAAAACTCTGAGAAAAGATCAATGTGTTTGCATCTGCAATGTGATATATCTGGTTTACTAATAACCCACTTTTAATCCCAATAATGCCATTTAATACCAATGTGCAACCTCCTAAGTGTGTAATTCTGTGGTATCAAGAAGGCTCCAGGGGAATTTACATGCTATATCTCAGTCACTGTAACTCTAGCCACAGGAAACCTGGTGGTTTGTATTTATCTTTGTAGACATGGTATAGACAAACTACAGAATCCAACTTTACAGGCAGTTCTGAGTATCTTACAGAAAATTAATCAGAAGTTCTTCACTTTGTCCATTCTCATTCTGATTCTGAACTCTGTCATGCTTGCTACTCTCCAAAAAGACGTTTAAAAAACTTGATATGATGACCTGGGGAGGCATCACTGTATATTTAGTTTATTTTCTTATTATCCAGTATACATGATGGCTTGTGGGGTGTGTGTTCTCTTCTCCCATTCAAAATCAAAACAAACTAGCATACATAAGGCACTTCAGGTACTGCATACAAAGTAAATTCTCATATTACATTATTTTAAATGGAAGGAAGTGTGGAGAAGAAGATCAACCTACAAACAATGAAAAAGATAAAATCTCTTCTTTGCATTCTTGTCTTCATAAAACAGCAAAATGTAGGTTTCATAGGTCCAAGTTTTCAGGGCTGCAAAACAAATCCACTGTATGTAACTGAGACATTTTTCAATCTACTGCAGCAGAAAAACACACTGAGTGAAATACTTCAAACTCATATAATTTGGGAGAGAGATGTTTTACAAGCAGAATAACATCTGTAAAGTGTTCAAGTACTAAAGCCCCCACTTACTCCTGGGTGATCTCACAGCATTCAGAGGCATTTCAGTAGTGTAACTGGGAGCACCATTTGTTTCTTGAAACATCAGTACTTATCTGATCAGAGAGTTTTTGCAAATTGAATAGACACTGCTCACAACTGATATGGTTCCAGCTTCACAGTGTTGCAGTGCTTAACTTGTCAGTTATGGGGAGATACATCCTTTATCCCTGCCCTAGTCCTGTTGTGTATCAATCAGCCTTCCTTCCTTGTCTGCCCACAGCAATGTGTGCTGGTTTTGGCAGATCGCAGTGCAGCTGAATATAGTAAACAGAGACCATTGTTTTAGTAGTAAGCATCAACTTCACGAGCAGAAGCAGTTAGGCTCTGCTTTGAGTACCTCCTTTCACCCTAAGGCACCTGTTTTATGGAAAATGAAACAAAACAAAACAGAACACCCAACATACATGCACACATTAAGACCTGGAAACTAACACTCACCAAAATTAAGTTGCCTTGCCAGCAACATAGGCCTAATCCAATCTCTTTTAAGAAGAGCTGAGGGATTTCTACCAATTCCAGGGGCATCAGATCAGCTTCTTAGAGCAACAGGTGTTCCCTCTTTTTTAAGCAGCAAGGCTGTTTAGGTACTACATAACAGCATGTACAGAGGCCAACTGCAAGTCAAGCTTGAGATATCGTCACCACTTCCCATATTTTCTAAAGCTTTATAACTAGCAAGTAATATGCTGTAACTTCGTTTACTTCATCCTTTGTCTGGAGAACATGCCAATACTCTGGATGGAGGAAGAAAACTGGACTGGAGTACTATAGGTGGGTGAATGCCATAGA
This sequence comes from Piaya cayana, assembly GCA_013389865.1. Lineage (NCBI taxonomy): Eukaryota > Metazoa > Chordata > Aves > Cuculiformes > Coccyzidae > Piaya > Piaya cayana. The sequence goes on along the minus strand of WAAB01002307.1, from coordinate 78,373 downwards.
AGGTGAATTGAGTTCAAGACACGCCCTTGCACATGACACATCCTTGCACAGCTTCAGAGAGATCTTTACAGGTTTTAGCAGCTCAGTTAATCCATGTTTGCATGTAATGTCCTTAGTAATAGTGGTTGATCTTATTCCAATAAGGACCTTAAAGAAACGATCAGTGGATGCCCTAAAGATGTATCTGTCAGGCAGAAGCAAGACTGCTCTTCTAATAAAGTTCCCATTGCTAGAACCTGCTTGCGGTTGTCAGATTTTGACCAGCTATGCCACCTGTTTGCCTTAAACAGCTCTCCCATTTTTAAGTCTCAGTAGACATGGTCCTGCCATTATTGAGGGTGCTGCATACCAATATATCCTTACCTATAAAACAATCTTGTAGTTGCCTTACCAGAAAGACTTAAGGTTACTGCTCTTTTAAGTGGAGAAGTAAGAAGGGACATTGGAGTTACCTGGATAGCAGCAATGAGAATTTTCTTTTCCTCCATCAAAGTACAGACAAAATTTGGTATAGTTCTGAGAATTCAGTAACCTTCTGCTGTTCATATGCACTCATGGTTATGATCTCAGATGCTGCCAGCTGAACACTCACAAGGGTACCCTAGTACAGTGTCTTCATCCCTAAGGAAACAGGTATCTGTGGGCCCAGGCTTACAAGCTAGAATCTGAGATTGCATTTGTTTTCAGATTTGCCCCAACAGCCAGAAGTTGATTGAACAACAGTTATAATATACAAATCTTTGTCAGAAACCAGAATAGTAAGAAAACTAAGGCTCAAAAAGAAACTCATCACACAGCAAAGATAACTTAACAACTTCATCTAATGGCTTAAGCAGCAAGATGTGAGGTGGCACTGCACATTTCTTTCTACCATGTTGCTACTGCATTTGTCTGTATCTGATGGCAGGATTTCTGTTCTTTTTCAATTATAGTTTTTAAGCTCATGGAGAAAACACAAAATCAACACTGGAATGTAAAAAAAAAAGGCATTAAACACCAGTCCATTGATTGATTGTCCATTTTTTTCTCAAAAACAGCAAATGGGAAAACAGAAAGCCTTGAACTAGGATGTTCCCCCACTTAGGATGCCCTCACCGTGAAGCTGCAAGTCATGGTCTCCTTTGCATGCTCTCCTTCCAGCTTCTTGTACTTTGGTGTTCTTGGGCACTACATTGCAAATCTTGAGCACGGCATTGCAGCCCTGGCTCTGGCAATGGCAGTGTGAATGAATGCAAGCAGCTGCCATTGCTTGTCCTGAACTATTGGCATCACTGCCACTGCGCAGCTGGTATGCATGGAGGGGAGGATCAAAGTCATGTAGGAAACTTGCTGCAGGATTCTGGCATTTCCATACAGCAGCGGGGAAAAAGTAGGGAACTTCCTTATCAGAAAGGGGAGGCAGGAATGAATTTAAGCATCTCTGGTCTATGCAGGAAGGTTTTTTGTTTTGGAGTTTAGACATGGCATCTGAAGCCGTTAATGTAGTTTCAACTCATGTTCAAATGAGCATTCAAGGAAAATCTTGAAGGATAAATCGGTAGAATTTCCTAAGTTTTCAATACCTGACAATTTGTTTTGGAGAGATACACATATAATAAAGGGTCTCCCACAAAAAAAAACCCATTTAATAAACAAAATGGTCATTGTGTAAACAACTCAGTGGGGAAAAATAACAAATGCTTTTACATTTTTCACACAAATGGTTAAAACTAGATAAAGCTTAAGCTTTGAAACTTGTAGAATAACTTTATTTAAGTAGATGGAGAGTTGGTCAGCTTCACTGTGGGGATAACTTTGAGGATTGTTACATAACCCAGTATAAATCTGTAATTCAGTTAGTCATCTCTTAACCATATTTACTCTACTTGCTGTTGGTTACTACTGGTTTAGGGATTCCTAATGGTATAAGAAGAAAAGAATGTATTTACTGGAAAATGAGTTGAATGAAACATTCCATATATGCAGCTAACTCACATTTACAAAAAATAATTCTTCTGTAGAGTTCAAATATGTTGACCTTAAACAAATTTCTCCGAAATCAGGAAGGATTTTGACAAAGTTGCCTTTTTTTTTCCTTTATTTAATGAAAATGTTTTCATGAAAGCTTTACTGTTTGTCATGAGTCAGTAACACTGAAAGAAAAAAGAGGTCTAGGGCCCTTACACTATCATGCTCAATATCACATTACAGGAGAGGCTGTCCAGGTCACCTGTATTACTAGGGCTGGTGAAACATGATGGTGAAAATTAAATATAAACTTTTAAATTGAGCTGATTATCCAATTATATCTCTTTTTGTTTCTTTTCTCTGCCTTTTTCAGTGTAATCACTAAGTCAAAATGTATGCAAACAAATACGTTAGATCTAAAGTACACCCTGAACTCCATAAGTTGTGCAATGGTATCAAGGCACAAAGTTTAAGGTTAGTTTCTAAGATATTACTAACATTTTTAGAGATAGAAAAGAAAACATAAGACCAGGGTCTGTAGCATAGCTCATTTTTATTGTTTAAACAGTTTTTGCATAGGAAATATATCCGCTTCCAGTAATTGACAGCAGTAAGAGCAGCTGCTAGCAGAATAGGCTGGATATAACAGTAACAATCACATTAAGTCAAGCTTGATTTACACCAGTTTAAAACTTGTGGCAGTTGAGTTCATTTGTAACCTTAAAAAAGTACCAAAAAAACCTTTATTATCCTCCAACCAGGAACAATAAAAACCTTTGTTAACACTCAGGCTAAAAACAGGTCTGATGCCAGAGGGCTCTAATTCCAAAATTAAGTAGCTGTACTGTAATGCATTCTGCTAGTGAAGGTTCATTACACAAAGACTGTGCACACACCTCCCTTTTAATTAAAATGCAACTTTCAGGATTTATGGCCTACAGTATGGGGAAAAATGCCAAAAGTTTTAAAATGGATCAACCCTTGTGTGTAGCTAGCAAGCAACAACTGACTACTTGTCACCTACATTTGTACTAAATGTATCTAAAGAAACACACAGCCCTACAAAAGTTGTTCTCAGAGAAATATCATTGAGATGGGGTCCATCTTCCCAGGTTACTAGAAGTTCTATATGATATAAGCACAAATTAACAGCCTGATGAAGACATAATCTAATGCAGCTCTTGAGAAGCCTACGCCTGGTATTGAGGTACCCCTCACATTCTACAATGTTGTAGAGATTTTTTTTTGAAGAAAATGTTATCTGAAACATATTTACAACTGAACTCAACAGAGACTGTGAAATTGAACAGGCACTGCTCATTTGTTTGATTTTTTTGGTAAACATTTTGCTGGTTTTTATTTCTTTCTCATTTTGCATCAACTTTTATCAGTCCATGCAACTTCAATGCCCTCAATGAAGAATGCATAATAAGCCATACTTCTTAAAAAACTTCCTTCTGCATATAGAGATACATTTGCCACATCAGTCCCTGTAGCACAGTTTTCAAAACTATTCTGTCAAAAATACAGTAATACAAAGACTGGCTTTAGTGTCACTAGCTCACACTGCTCTCCATTTATTTAGGCCACCTTTTGTTCTACTGTTACCATATCATGCAATAAAAGTATAAAGTCTTATTCTAGGATATTATGACGCTAGTGGCACTTGAAGCCCCTTTCACAAATTCAACATACATTTGAATTGCAACACACAGATATTTCTAAAGAGTAATAACTAGTGAACCCTTTTATCATAAAAAAAGGAGAAACAACTACTTACAACCATTGAAGAAAAAATTGCAACAAAAAATATAAAATTGACCGTATCCAACTTGTCCCCTTTACTATTAACAATGTGACCAACAAGAGCTGTGGCGTGGAAACAGTACAAAGAGTTGTCATGGCAATAAGTTTGGCTGATGCAAAGATCATTGTGCAGGGTTAAGGGGCAAAATCAGTGGTCTGTGTTATCCTCCAACTGCAGTGCTCCACCACACCCACACAATTTTGAGGAATTAGAGAAAACAGGGGAACTAGCAGAAAAGTGCAAATAAGAAGGAGGCAGTTTTCAGCTCCTTCAGCATGGAGTATAACATACAACTTTGAGCTTTTCCTGTTTAACTTGATTAGCCTGCATATGATTTTACTCTCTCTCATTATTTTTAATTTTTTTTATAGAAAGCCAATAAAATGTCCAGGAGCATACAGCTGGTTAATGGTAACAAAAGACCCTGACAGCATTATGTAAACCATATCAGATGACATGCTTGGGTCTTTACAACCAGCAATATTAGAAAGTCGTTTCATTAAAAGTGAATACTGTACACTGAATATGGGATAACTTTCTGCAGCCTTCATAATCTTGCACAGTAAGTAGAATTTAGATTTAGGTACAGAACACACTCTGGTGTCACAGCTGAGTATGTCCTTGTGCAATCTCTTTCACTCAGTCTTTATGAAGCTACAAGTTGCAAATCCAAAATTCTGCTCCCTGAGGACACAGCTATGTGAGACATTAAGTATTGTTTTAGTTCTCTGCCTATCCTGAATTGCTCTGTGAACCTAATCTTAAATACCATCATGTAACAATCACAAAAACTTTTGCTAAAGGCCATATATACTAAAAAAAAGACAGTGGTGCTTCCGACATTTTGAAATGCTCTGAAAACCAACTTTTCCAATACTAAATACAACAAAATAACCTTCATAAAATATAACTTTTCTCCATTTACATTTTTAAAGGATTAGTAACCTATGCTTTTCAAGCACAGGAATCTGCGAAATAACTCCTAACATGGACAGATTTTTTTTTTCTAATACATAACTTAAGAAACTGGAGAGTTTTAACCCAAGTCCAGTTTCCAAACAAGGAATATTCTTGTTTACTTTAAAAATGGAAATAGCATGCATTTCCATTATAATTGTTAAAAAGTTAGCTTTACAAATGAGGGTATTTTAATTAAAAAAGAAGTTCTTAACAAAACTATACAGTGTACAAATTACTGTCTACAAGGTAGGCGGTTCATTCAGAAGATCCTCCTTTCTTCTCGCTACTTGCAGCTTCACAAATTCATTCACATATAATGGAGCTGCCCACCTGAACATCACCCCACAACTATATTGCTATAATTAATATTTTTGCCATGTCTTTATGTACAGTCTCCTTCACTGCCTTTTTTTTACCTTAGTCAAGCCTCAAATGTTCATGTCACTCCAGGGGAAACACACTTCAGTGGCACAGCCATGAGGCCAGGGCTGCAAAGCAACTTAATAAAGGCAGAACAGTGCACATAGAACGGGGTGGCTTGATTTAGTCAGAATACACTTCCTGGTGAAGGAGGAGGCCAGAGACTGGATTTGAGTTCTGAATCTTATCTTATTCTTTTGACTGCTGAACTTAAAAAACTAAACAAAACAAAACAACCCCAAACCAAACCTACAATAAATGAAAAGTCATTTTCTTTCAAACAGGCTTTCTATAAGAGAGGCAGGTGTTAAAAACCCACAGGTGCTTAACAACTCAATTCATTCACATGGAAGGAAAGAGTTTGCTTTTTAAAACACTGCATCTGTAAGCTCAGTTTTTCTTCATACAGGAGGTCAGGGACAAAAAAAAAAGTTCTATTAAGGGTATCCATCTTCCTACAAGGGCAATCATCATTTTGACTACTGCACTTTGAAGGCTGAACTTGTTTCTATTTCATCCTGGTGTACTTAAGTGGGACACCTTGCTAACAGCACAAATCTAATCACCCCTCTGCTCCTAAATGGCTCAGTATCAGTGGCATGAAGAAAGTAGAATACATATTGTGTTACCAGGTCAGAGCCCGAGATACATTTTTTGTGGGTCTAGCACATTTCAGTAATTCCAGTAGCCATATGCTTAGTGAACAAATTCACTTATTATGGTGCTCAGAAAGAGCAACATAAAGTTTGTTTTAAATTACTTTTGATGTCTTATCTTTTTATGTGAGGTTCTCTTTTTTTTTTCAGTTTAGCTGTAGATAAATGTCAAGGATCTGCTTTTCAACAGCTCCTGTCTTTGCAGTCATTCATTCCCTGCCTACAAACATATCTCCTACTGAAGACATGGAGATGTGCCGCCACCACAGCTCATTAGTTGCTGTGCGATGGCCAGAGCCAGAAGGGACTGACTTTGGTGTGACACTGCCCATCACTACTCAGTGGGGTTGCTGTTGCTGGAGTTGCACCTCCAGGACTGCTCCAGTGTAGGAAAACCTACAAGGCACAGACACAACTGCAAAGAGGTGAATTTTCACACCAGACTATTCTATATTCACAAGTCTATGCTCTCTTCTACTTACACCCTAATAAAAGGATGTGCTTTTATGTCATAAAAATCCTTGGTGTGTATGGTTTTCAGCAGCAGGTCCACTGTAAAATGTGATTTTACTGAAAGTATTGTTTTATTTACACCATAGCCTAATTCCACACATTAAGAAACTACATTGCCACTGTGGCCCATGCCCCTGTGACCCAGAGCTCTCTATCTGACCTGCTGTATGAGACTGACACTGCAGACTTCCGACACAGCCTGAGCAGGCTGAAAATTGTAATTCAGATGCGATGAGCTAACAAACTTGGGGAGGGAGGCAAACAATGTTTTGATATAGAGAAGGTTTAAAAAAAAGAGTATTTTCCAGTCAAGCAGACTAAAGGAGGCAAATTCTCTGCAAAAGCAACTCTGGGGTCAACTGGAGTCAGTGGCATTATGCCAGCAAAGATTTTGGCCCTGTACACACATTTCCTAGACAAAGCAAGCATTTTTGCCATTCTAAGCTAAAAACATTTTCTAAAGCAAACACTTTAGGACACAGTATCTTTGCCAGAATGAAAAAGGCTTCACCTCACTGTGGGTCTTGACCTCTTCTCTCTCCGTCTGTCTCCCTCTTTCTCTTTCTCGAGAAAAAAAGTACTTAAACAATTTCCTCAAGCCAAGTCTGCCTCCATCAGAATTCATTATCTATTTTTTAAATCCAGAAATGATTTCAGCTTGCACCCCAGGTGGGAAGTTAAAAAGAGGGAACCGATTTGCAAGTTTGTCACAGTAGGCAGAACAGTCGCTTTGCAGCCCTTGCCTGGCTAAGGGTGCACTGCTTCACAGCTACACTGTAAAGTGTTAAAAATACTCCCCACCCACCCCAGAATATATATATATATGTATGTATAAAAAAAAATCCCCTGTCCACCTCTCAGTACAGAAAAGGACCTCATCACACTGCAAAAGTAGCAGTACCCACTTTGGTCAATTAAAACAAACAAAAAAAAAGCATACATTATTCTTTTTTTTTCTTTTAAATCTGTGTACTTACCTATAATAACCAATACAGCTAAAAGCACTACCTACATAGGCAAAACCTGGTATTGCATAATTCGTATAAATTTGTATCCCCTCCCCCCAATATTAATTGGAAGATGAAAACATGAAAGGTTAATAGAAAAAACACCAAAATACTGAAAATATTGCTGGTCGATTACAATTTTAAGCGGCAACTATACACAGCCATGATATGCTTTATAAATGTGAGATAAACGTATAACTGTCTAAAAAATCCATGATGTCACACTTTTTTTCCCATCTGGAGTACAAAATATTTGTCATAAAAATGGTAAAAGATTTAAAATGATAATAAATGCAGCAAAACAAGAGTAGTGATGTCAATTTTTTGTAGTTTTTTTCTTTTTTTGTTTTTTTCCATTTTTTAGATTTCAAGGCAAGGCACGTAATGTGGACATTATATCATCGTGCAAATTAGGATTACTGGAAAGAGTATTCTAATTTTTTTTTTAAAGAGACATAGAGGCAAAATGTCTGCCCATGCACATTATATTTCTGTCAATATGTGAAAACTGTTGAACAAGGCTAACTTCTGAAAGCACCATGCAAGTTTTCAGCACCCTGTAACTGACTTACATCAAGAGTGCATTATTTAAATATAACATATCCCCATCCTGGTATTACCAGTTTGTAAACGGTAAGCTTTGCCCTTGTGACATGGATTTGCCTATCTCTTTGTCTCTATGATGCAGATTATACAGAAACATGTAAACCCTATGGGTTCTTGATGCAACCAGTAACTTTAAATAAATAAATCCTACCCCTCTGTGGAGGAAGCAGCTAAACCAACATAAGTGCTGTGTTTCCATTGATTTATTTTTCTCAAGGACATGATTTGTCTTGATTTAATGCCTTTTAATGCCCTCAAAAACCGAGGGGAAAAAATAACTTTGTTCAAAGTAATTTTTATTTCTATTTTTAATCCCCTCAATTTAGAGTCCAAGGGCTGAAGGACTTATAGTGATGACCCCTTAGATATGATTTTTAAATTGCACTTGCCTCTGTAAGTGTTTCTTTAGTGGGGAAAACTTTCACCTTTTTCCTTTTCTTTTTTACTGTTGCATGAGTAAATAACACTTTTACCTATATAGAGGCGTTTCTTCCATAGAGCCTGTGTGTTCATACTGATTGAAAACTTCAAACTGCATAACACACTAGAAAAGGCTGAATTAAGGGCCAAAGTTCAATAAATTCATACTGATAACTAAAGGCTACAGAGCTTATTTTTAGAAATCAGAGTGTTTAGAAAATGGCTGGCTCACAGCCCTTGTCCTCGTGCAGCTCTGTTGCTGCTGTCTAGCCTTTGTTTTGTGAGATAACCAGGAATAGTGATCCCATGCGTAAACAACAAGAATACTAAACCAATAAAACTAGCTTATCATGCAAATATTAAGGCATCTAGAAAGTCAGTTAAAATATATTTTCAGAGACAGAACATCTATTTCCCAGCAGACTTCATATAACAAAGGCTACTTAGCAGGGGCTGCACTCTACTCATCAGTGAAATATCATCGACCCTTTGTATGTCATTTCAGTTTCAATCATAAGGGAATTAATGATTGTAAGAGCTGCAATTGCTGGTCTACTTTTTCTTCTTTCTTCAGTTTCTTTTCTCATCCTGTCTTCCTTTCTTTTTTTTATTTTTTCTTTTATTTTTCTTTTCTTTTTTTTTCCCCCTCAATTGCTTGTTTCTGCTTGAAGGAAAGGCTCTCCAATTATGTTCAAACCATAATTTGGGACATTTGTTGGCAGGATGGGTGTCCTGTTTGATACTTGAAAAGGAACCAAGCTAGCCCAGGTACCAGGACTGTTGAAAAGGGGAAAGAGATAAGGAGAGAAAAAAGAGAGAGAGAAAAAACAAAACATAAATTAAACATGTTGCAAAAAGTGGAACTCAATGAATTTGAATCAGGATTAAACCAATATCCATTATTTATAGCACAACTTTAGATGAAATAAGAGACCAAGTTTGTGATTACTTGGGCTTCTAGTTCACTGTTTTCCTTGTGAAAGTATGACATATTTGAAAGAAAAATAATTGTGTTGATATCATTTGCAAGTACTATTACTGCTGTCTTACAATAAGTGGCCTATTTGTTTATAAAAGCCAAAAAAATTTCAGAGTCAAATACACAGAGCAGAGACTAAATCGTAAGTGACACTATATAGTACCATGGATGTCCTATTGTTATTTAAGAGCTACTGAAATGCACTACATTATGCAGGTTTGCTCTTTTCAAGAACAAGAGATAAAAGTTTGGTGGTTAAGCTTCCTATATCACTTCCTACCCTCTCACAACTTGCTTTCTTGGAAGACTTTTACCAAGAGGTATCAGTGCCTAAGGAATACTAGATTACACAAGACCCAACCATGGAAACACTTGGAGCCATGGGTAGCCATTAGTCAAGGGTAGCAGTTAGTACCATAAATTTTTCAACTAATGTCTGAAAAAAACAACATTTTCAGTCAATCAAAATACTTTGGAACTGAAATCATCACTTGAAAAGCACTTTGTCATAAGCTTAAGTCTTGCATTCGCATGTAGATATCATACACAACAGTATTTGCAAGATGGACACTCAGCTGCCTCTGTTCAATACCCAGAGCAGATCCTAAGTAGCCTTTTCCTTAGATGTGTAGCTGGCAACCCAGAAATACTGGACTTTAGAGAAAGTCTCATTTTTTTTTTTTCAGAAGAAAAACAACATCATTATGCCATTGGCAAATAACAAACACCAGAACGGGACACACAATACGCATGCACGTGCTTCATATGCACTTCACTGTGTTGAGCTTTACTCCACACCAGGTAGTTTCACAAACACAACAGCTTATTTGGCAATACACATTGGGATTAGACTGATAAGCCTCATAATAACACATCTGAATACTAAAACTTCTGACAGATGTTTCGGTGGGGGAATTTGGCTGGAATTTTCCTTCCTCCTCTGTCTTTGGGCACTCCTACTAACTGCTTTCTCCCTAGATAAGAAGATTCACTTGCATGGTATCAGATGTAAAGAGGAAAAGAGACCCTTTTATCCATTTTAAATGTGTATAAAATGCATACACTTCCCTTGGATGTTTTATGTGTTCCTTCAGTTGCTGCTGTATGAACATTAAGGAAAGAGGTCATCTTATTTTCTGAAAACAAGGGGATGCTTTTCTCAGATCTTTTATATTAAGAAGAATAAAATCAGATTCTTTCATTTACACCTAATTGATAATCCTTACCTATCTAAATCTTTTAGCTTACTATTTTGATTCCTTAAAATTAATGTCAGGCACTCTATTTTACACACACAAAAATGTGGAAAAAATTGCTGACACATCTCTATCATAGAATCATAAAATCATAGAATCACTAGGTTGGAAAATACCTCTTGGATCATTCAGTCCAATCATTCCTATCTAAGCCACATCTGTGAACACCTCATCTACCTGTCTTTTAAATTTTAAATACCTCCAGGGATGGTGACTCAATCACCTCCCTGGGCAGTCTGTTCCAGTGCCAGATGACCCTTTCTATGAGAAATTTCATACTGATATCCAGTATGAACCTCCCCTGGCACAGCTTGAGGTCATTCCCTCTTGTCCTATTACCTGTCACTAGGGAGAAGAGGGCAGCTACCTCCTCTCCACAACCTCCCTTCAGGTAGTTGTAGAGAGCAATAAGGTCTCCTCTCAGCCTCCTCTTCTTCAGGATAAACAACCCCAGCTCTCTCAGCTGGTCCTTATA
>WAAB01002307.1:29898-67253 GCA_013389865.1 Piaya cayana | reverse complement strand
ACTTCCACCCAGCTTAGTGTCATCTGCAAACTTACTAAGGGTGCACTCAATGCCTTCATCCAGGTCATTGATAAAGACACTGAACAGGGTTGGACCTAGCACCGAGCCCTGGGGAACACCACTTGTCACTGGCCTCTACATGGATTTAACTCCATTTACCACCACTCTCTGGGCCCAGCCATCCAACCAATTTTCCACCCAGGAGAGAGTGCACCTGTCCAGGTCAAAGGCTGACAGTTTCCGTAGCAGAATGCTGTGAAAAACTGTGTCAAAGGCTTTACTCAAGTCCACGAAGATATATCCACAGCCTTTCCCTCATCTAGTAAGCAGGTGTTCGGATTCTGAAGGGGCCAAGAGTATTTTTTTCCTTGAGAATATATAAGAAATATTAATTTCCTAATATATTTTAAATGACTGAAGTATAATTATTTTTCTAGAGAGTTGCTAGTTGTTTTTTTTCAATTGAATTATTGAATGTCATGTGAAAACCTAGGGAATTTTAACTTCTTCAGAGATATTTAAAAACTTGCGTTATTTTCAAGATCTATAATCAGGTAATATGTTTAATTAACAATTTTCCTTCCTTTTTTAAATTCAATTGGCTATTACAAATACAATAAAACCTGTTGTTGAAGTAGCCCCTTTTCAAATTCAAAAATCACAACTACACCTCAAATCTTGAGGTATTCACAAAGACTTAAACCCAGTTATGCATGAAAGATTTGTCCAATATAATCTGATGAAAAGATTATGTTTAAAAATAATCAATAGAAGAACCTCATTTAAAAGACTTGTTTCAATTTGTTCTTCATATTAATTTGTATTTTTTAAATGCACTTTTTGTTCCTTTTACTTCCATTTTCAACAGACATGATGCAATTATTTCCAAGCACAGGGATTTGTAAAAATAGGAACTATTAATTTTTTTAAAAATTAAATTTAAAAACAACCAGGCAGATTTGTTTGCTCAGGATGTGTCTGACTGTAAGTTTTACAGTGCAGAATTCTTTGCTATTCTATTACAAGGGATTTACAGTGTTTATGGACTTCAAACAAAATAGAACACTAACCAGAAGAATGTAAATTTTGCATGAGGTCAACATGGTATTTAAATAATTTCTATTGCAAAGGGTAAATACACAGCTCCCAGGTAATCTTTCTGAATATTTACACTGTACTTCAGTAGCTGGATACATAAAATATACATGATTTTTTTCTTTGTTTTAACGTTGACAGCCTAAGGACTATGGCAGGTAAAGGAAAGTAGTCAGTGCTGCTAAAGAACAATATTATTATTTGTAGCAACTTTCTTGTCTACTGCTTCATAGATGACACGGATATCTTGATTTTGTGGAAAGGGCTCATTAAAAATAAGTTGTAGCAAGTGATTAATAGGACTGTTGTTGCCATATGACCTATAAATTTAATATAAGTGTTTATTAAAACCTTTCAAGCTTCCCACTTTATATTACAACCAAGACAAAAACACATATTGCAATAATTTCATCAATGCTCCTTATGAATCCTCAGGGAGTAATAAAACTACCACATTAATACTGTGTAGATCCCACAGGATTTTAGGAATCCTCTCACACTGCTCATGCAGAGCCTCCTGCTCTCAACAGTGACTGCAGTACAGGCAACAGAGCACCTGTACTGCCAGAACAGCTACACACTACAACTACATCGGAAAAACCATCACTCTGACACCTCTGAAGGTGGGCTGTAGTCCCCAATGTACACACACCTGCTGGGCATGGCTGGAAGCAGCCAGGAAGGCCAACCCTTGTGTTTGCTTGCACTTCCTAAGCCACAATATTCAAAGTTTGATGAAGTCTAGTTGCATTTTAAAAGTTAACCTTATCCTACCGTAGTCTGAGGTAACTCTACCTCAGGCCAGCCCAGTCCTGATACCACTGCCAAATCTTTAGTGCAGAAAAAAAGAGGAAAACCGAATGAAAGTTGCTGAGGTGAACTAGCAGAAATCTCTGAGAAAGCTCTGAGAACAGCTATGACACAAAGAATAACCAAAGAACAATAACTCGGGTTCTGCTAAGCTGCCTATGTATAGCTATCTAACATTCACACACATTGCATTGCGTCTACAGCAAAGTTAATTGAACTTCTCAGGTACAAATAAGCCACACCCTCCTTTGTATCTCCCCAGTGCTCCTGCAAAGAGCCGAGTGAGACTTACAGCCCAGAAGAGTGAGATTCTCTGTCAGCTTTCTCAGTCCTGCTCTGCAGGGACCTCTGTGAGCATCATAGTTTAGCTTCTGCCTCAGAGATCTTTTACAGTTTCCCTGCAGACTGTCCAAGCAGAACCACCAGTTATTGTTAACTGCAAAGCAAACTGCCTGGGGGCCCACATGAATGGCAACAACAGGAAAGGGGAAAACACCTTTCTCTTCACCACACTATACACCAGTTTGCACACATCGCAGGTAAACTTAAGGTCCTGGCTTCTGTCAAACAGGCAATGCTCTGTCTCTGTTCACTAGGCACTTCAACACAGGGAAAGCCAAAGCCCTTTCCATTGCTCAGGACACAAGCAAGCTTGTCCTTGCAGAAGTTAATGAAAAGTCCCTTATCTTCAAAAAAAGCTTGGTATGTATGAGTGGAAGGTCTACCTCACTCTCCACTGCTCCTGAGGAAATCTGTGAGCCCTGCACTGGCAGAGGCTATAATAAAAATGCCTGTCCCTTAGAATGCAAAGTGAGACCTCAAACTGCTCTTGGCTAAGTTTTAAATTACATGAGAAGTGCAATCAGATACTGCTCTGAGTTTCAGACCAGTAGCCTTTGTGATGGAAGTATGGTTTGCAGGATGATTTTCCTTTCACCACCAGAAACAGTCTTCTCTCATTGTAACTAGACTATGAGAGGTCTTATACAGTTGCTAGTTCCCTCTCTGTCCATGACAAAATAAGGCATGTAACCATTCAAATGTGACAAAATACTGAAGGAAAATTCTGCAAGTGTCTTACAGGGTTAATATTCTATTACAGTGTCCATTACAGTTTTCACATGTTGATTAAATCAAGATTTTTGCCATGATTTCCCCTTAAAGATAATAATTGCTGTTTCAAGAAACTGATTAAAATATTACTGGAATAGAACACAAGAATTAGTAACATTATATATATATGCTGTCCCCTTTGAAGGTTATAATAACATTAAAAGTATAATAATGTTCAACAATTAACTAAATGCAACAAAAAAAAACCAAATAAGACCTGAATAAATCTGAATTATTTTAAGATTCTTATTCTTTCTACTACAGCTTTCAGAGTCTGTAAGAGTATTTCACCATTCAGAAAGTACACCTAAAGCAGTTTTTCCTTCCTGTAGCTTTACTAGCCTGTGCAAGAATACACTAGCTTATACAAGGGAGATCAGATCATGCCAGGTCAGGTCAGTCTTTAGACAGAACCTTTTCTTCTAGACCTTTTCTTCACAGACTTGCCTTATATGTAGACAGAAGTGGCACTAGCAAGTCATGAAGCAAGATTATTCTATCTCTATTCTAAGCAAGTGCTTGCCCACACAACTACAAATTGTTACAAGTGTACAAACTTTGGAAATGTAATTGTGCTAACCTCAGTGCCCTGGCTAAATTCCCACTTGTGCATTTCTGTCAAAAGAATAACCATCACACCTACTTAATGTGGTATTTCTGTTACCATTAGAAACTGTTATCTGCAGTAAAACAGCAACCAAACTTCATCTACAAGGTGAGCATTCATTTCAAAAGATATATTGAGTATATCCCAGCTTAATTTAGGATGACTTTTATTGTTTAAGAAGTGCATACCACCCATCTAGCACATGGAGTAGGTAAAGACCTACTGATTCACACCCAGAGGAGGGAAAAAGGATTTCTGCTGTAAGGATAGCTATTTTATTCCCTTCAGGCTCATTTTTGTGATACTGTAACAAAAGGCAATGAAAGATCAGGAAGAGACCACAGAGCCCATCACTAACCAAAGAAAATTAACAGCAGAGGAGTGGCCCAGGGAAATGGTATGTGTCCATTCTGTACTCTGGAACACGCATGTGTGAGCGTTTGGTGCAGGGACAGGGCTAAAGGAGGTTTCCAAACATGCACATGCACAGAGGGGCCTATGACCAAGTGGAGGGATGCTTCCCATAGAGCCAAACCATGAAGAATGTGGGCACACACCAGAGACTATTGGCTCACCTGTGAAAAACTCCACTATCCACATCTACGCTGCTTTTTTGCCTAAGTACAACCACTTCCAATTTTTATGTTAGATTTTTCACCTTAGAACTTTTTAAAAATATGAGTAAAATTTTACTTATCAAATTAGTATGACTAAATAATAAAAGAAATCTTAAGTGCACAAAACCACCCCAAAATAATGGTGTACTTCTACTGCTTCAAAAGAAACAACTGGACAGAAAATGTACAAACTGAAAATTGGAGTAACCAAGGGGTTAAAGTTACAGTTTACACTTGGGAATTCTCTATAATATGCTCCTCCTTCCCTAGCAGTGCTGCCAAAAATCATCTGACAGATGATTAAGTTTGTCCTACCTAAGTGAACAAAGAGTGCTCAGAACAGGCAACCAGTTTACTGCAGAGTGGGAACTTCTCTAATCCTGCTGGAATCTGCAGTGCTGCTCAGAAAATATTACTGAAGTTGTTTTCTTTAACATCTTCGTTCTGGATCATCTCATGCATTTTGGTCTCACTGCAGTACTTGCTGCTTCTCCCATAAAGGTTAACTTAAAGCTCCAAACATAATTATGTGGAAAATGGACATTATTGATTCCTATGGTCCATTGTTCCCTCATTCTAAGTCCCTGAAGTTCAAGTTCAATCTGGAATTACATCATGTCTGGTTTCTCCTGGTTACCAGACAGCTTGAGACGTGACCACAGCTACAGAAAAAACAAACAGCCTTCTTCACGCTTCAGCTCCCCTATCGATTCAAACATAAACTTTTTTACTTTCTCTCAAGTATGCTTCAAGTATGGAGCATGGTTAATTTAGAGATTAAGTTCCAAATTAGATTATCTAATGGCATCTTAATGGATTGCTGACCCATTTCCTGCGGGATGGCAGCATGCAAGTCTGGCTTGAATACAATTAATTTCTTAGGAAGTGTTCTGAAGATGGAGAAGAAACATAATGTTCTGCACATCTTTCTGCATTACTGAGTTGGGCAAAATTATTAGAGTTAGCAATTGAAGTTGATAAAGACCAGAAATCATCAGGTTTTCTTTCTACAAATATTTTTACGATCAGTATACTTCAGGATGGTTTCGTTCCTAAATTGTAGTTCCAAAATACTGCCCAAGAGGACTGGAGCATGGAGGGTGGAGAGGTGGGGGCATAGGGTATGAACCATTGCCCTAACAGGTGTTTTTGTTTGCCAAAATGTGCATGCTGGCTGACTGTGTTACTTTAGCTGTTAGCTCTGTATCAAACACATACAAGGTACTGTGCTACAAAAGCAATCTGCACCCATTCGCAATTCTCCTTCTACTTTTTCCACGAATCAGAGATTGTCTTATTTGATTGTCTCATCAGCATTATTATCATAAACCCAGAATGGTGCTGAGGCTGAACACTCCTATAACTGAGCTGAGAAGGAAATTCTGCACTCTGAGAACTCTTAGCATCTCTAGGAACAAACCAGTTGTCATACTGTGCTTCCAAGTCAAGATAACAGATGGAACACAAGAAATGCTAAACTAATGCATTTGCCTGAGTAGTGCAAACGTAACCTTAAAATAACAACTCACCTGTAAAACTAACACAGAAAGATTGCTTAAAAGAATGAATATAAATAGCAATAACAGGGAATAAAAATATATTTGGCAATAGCTGAGCTAAAATGTAAAATTTTGCAATTAAAATTTGCTTCAAGTCTGTGAAAAACTTGTAAATACTCATTAGACTCTATAAAGACCCATCATGTCAGCTTTTAGGAGTGATCCCACTGGAATTAATTTCAGTGGTATAATGAGAAGCTGATTCAGGCTCAAGCTCATGTTATCAGACTTACACACATATATATACATTTTCACACTCTCATTCATGTCTTACTTGTTGCATATGCTCTTCCTCTCACGTAGTGACTCAGACTGTATTTTCCTAATTGAGCCTTACAGATTTTCACAGCTTCCCTTCACCTTCTGTCTCTAGGAAAACAGTTCTTATCACAAAAAAAATGTTTATGAGAAAATAAGCTTCTTTTTTAATGAATTCTAGGTATCTTATTCATATGTACAGCAAAAACTTGACCAAAAAGATCTTAAAATTATCTGAGAACTAAATTTTTATCAATGCACTTAGATGTTTTTCAAAGTTTAGCAGACATAATAAAATACATATCAAAAATTCTGCAAGTAAGCAAAAAAAATGTAGGTAGTTAGGATACCAAGAGCAAAATAAAAATTGCTACTTCCAANGTGGTTCATGCTCATAGGATGTATGCATTACCTTTAAAGATACTAGAATGATTAATTTGGCTAAGCAAATTATTAATCTGGTTTTTATTATTGTTATTCTTTGGGAGACTCCTGTTTTTGAAGAAAATGGTATGTCAATGACTTAAAGCTCTGGGGAGTTTTTTTGCCTTGTATTATACATATTGACATTTTTTTGCAAAGTTCAGCCTTTTGCATATCAACCACTACTGTCTTATACCTGGGACTTTAAATGCCAACACATACACGATTTTTGTAACAAAAGAAAAACCCAGAAAACATAGTTTGAAATCTGCATATCAAGTCTGAAATCCATGCATCATATCTACTACCAGGTATGACAGGCAGCTACTAAGAAGACAATGATAACAAAATAACAGAGACTTTATCCTCATTCACTTTCTCCAGGTTTCCAAGGTGTGGTTCACCAACAAAGGTCTATGATAAAGATTTCTCCTTGGCCACCTCTCCAATTTCTGTAGAGATTGGACAGCTAACATTGAGGGCCTTCCAACCTTTTACCATCTTGACGTCAATGGTATTTCTGAAAAATCAGTATACTTAAAATAAGCCTGCCGTAAACGGTCTGAATCAGTACCATTGAAATGAGCACAGCAGGTATGAAGAAATTACATAATCAAACATTTTTTAAACAATTTTGTGGCTAGGATATATATTTCTTTGCCAATAAGCAACAACTCTTTTTACAATGGATTCTTTTTTTTAGCATTAGCATTAATGTTAGAAGTGTTCAATGCTCCTTGGCCTGTGTACGTATCATTTCTCTTCTTGGATCCTCACCTACAGGATTTGAGGAATGCTGTATTCCAAAGCCCAAATCCTAAGCCATCTACTTAGGGAGAATGAATACTTAGCTTTTGTCCTCCAAGGTCATGACTTCAAGGCCAAGCATAGCCTAGGCCTGTAAAGCGCCTAAATTTGTGCCCAAGTTCATCTTGTAGCACTTTTGTATGTTGGTAAGGTCAAACTGACATGCAGCACCCTGGAAGCGACTTGCAAAGTAATTTTGTCTCTAAAGGTGGGTGGATCATGGAATGTGCTTGTATCCATCAAGGAATCACTGGCCATCCTCTAGAAATCTTCTTTGCCCCTCTCGTTTGTTTTCATAACCCATGTCCAAGGGTCTTGTGTAATGGGTACGAAAAACAGAATTCAGGAAATACTGGGACAGTGTTCAGCTGGTACAAATTGGCATTGCTTTAATGCGGGCTCAAGTGACGACTGATTAAAATCGCTCAAGGATATTCCTATATAGGCAGCGTGACATGATTTCCTAACACCTTTCAATGACCTGAAAAAACACCACCATTTGTACTGGAAGAAGAAACCACCCCCTCTGTGCTACTCCAGCTCACATAGGATTTATTCTTGGCAGTACATTGAAACTGTGGTAATTACTGCATGATGGGAATTTACAATATGAATTACAGCCCTTGAGGAGATGAGGCAAATCCATTAGCTAATTTCCTATTTAATCTATAAGGGAGAAATGATAACACCTTGCTTTTTCCCCCAATTCATCCAGATTTTAAATATTACTTCAGAAAAAAAATGCAAAAAGGAAAAGCAAAGCAAAACTATACAAGGCATTTAAACTTCAGACTCGTAAAAAGGGCTGATTTTCAAATCCCATAATTAGTCTTCCAAGGCAATGCTCAGAACTTCCAAAGTTTCTAGCAATCTGCACCACAACATGGTGCAAAAAAAGGCATCATGTACATAATTCATGTACTATCTCACATTCACACACGACTTACACAAACTACTCAGAAGTACACATATTTGTGCACTCAAATCTCCAATTAAAATTATTTTGAGTCCGTAGCTAATAATTCATCTGACAGGTTCCCAACATGTAGGATTTACACGTATCATACCCATTAAGTGTTGAGTGTTGCAGAATATCCTGCACATGCAAGACCAGAAAAACTGATGTATCACAACGGTGACTAGTAGTTTACACACCTATTTAGACACACATCTGTGCTGATACCATAATTCATTATACACCAAGATATGTAAAAGATAATAATGAATAATTTATTCATGTGCCATGGGTTTTATTGTTGTCATTTATTTTATGTAAAAAGAATAGCTTTTTAGTAAGACATTCCTAATAGTTCTGCTATTTAGTTGAGAAATATGATGATTTATATCTTACCTTAATGTACATGTCAGTGACCTAATTCTACATCAGTTGATTAGTCAGAAAAGTCTCTGTACATAGTATGGTTGTTCGTTGTGCAATATCACTACCACATCAGACACTTATTATTATATTCACCTATACCTGTTAGAACAGCACCATTTTATTTGTGTTAACCACTAAACTCCTGAAAACATAACCTTTAATACTCCAAATGATATTTTAGTTTTCAAAGCCTAATATCACTATTCTCTTAAATTTAAAAACCTTTTGAAACTGACAGCACAGCATTGTCTTCCACATGCTTAATTAACGTAGTTTCTAAATTCCATTTATGCTAAAAACAGGCTGAATATGTATAGGAGAAAAGTTACACGCATGTTTTGCCAAAATGCTGTCACATTATCTTCTGGAGGCCTGCTAAAACAGATATTGTAGCTCAATGCAACTTTTTTTAGAGGTGGTGTAGGGGTGGAAATAATTAAAATGTTACCTTTGCCAAGTAATTCCCAATGTATCCTCACTGGCACTGGGGTATAAATGCCTGCCGTTTTGATTCATGGTCCAGTCACAAATCCTCAGCTGTCAATTGAAACCTAGCAGTCAGATATGGATCGAGCAGTACTACAGTTTTTAGTATATAAATTAACACATGCAAACTAGCATTGTACATGGCAAAAGCCTTACTTTCTCAAGAAGTAAATTTAAAAAATAAGAGAAGTTAAACAAACAAAAATAATTTATTCTCAGAAATAAATGCCTATAGGTTTGCTTAAGATAATGCTATTGTAATATGTTCCTCTATTAACAAAGCATAAAAGAGTGTTTAGCAAATTACCATTAGCCATTATTAGATTAAAAACTGAGCTGAAATAAAAGGAAATGTTAATATTGGATAGTGATATATTGTAAGAAAGGAAATAAAAATGCTCTTTTCTCTAAGCAACGCTCTCTATAATGTGTATTAAGTAAAGGTCAAATACAATCAATATCTTCTGACATGCATTTTTTGAAACAAAGACATGCAATTTAAAGATAATTTGCCCGAATTAAACTGTATGTCCTTATCTTGCTGTTTAAGAAGGGTAAACATATACTGTAATTAATTTTTATTAATCTAATGTTACTGGAAGTGGTATTACTTAGCAAGAGGCAATAAAAAAATCTAGACTTGCTTTAGACTAGGAATAATATAATTTAGAATAGTTTATTGTACTTAAATATAATAAGAAATGTATTAAATATTAGCTGAAATAAAATCTTCCCAGGTCTTCAGATTATCACCTGTGTTTTCATGTATTGTTCAAGCACCCATCTACAGCTCTGTTTATTTAACAGTTGCCCTATTGATTTAGTAGATTTATTTAAAAGATCTACAGCTTATTTTTAAGTTTAAAAAGTGAACTTATCTGGTTTGAGAAGAAAACATTTATTTTAACCTTGCTGTACCATTACGTATGATACAGCACTATGAAGTGAAGATACAATTGTTGCTGAGTTCAATTGAATTTGATGCATTTCAGTTTACTCGGTCTGTATTCACATTCTTTAGATAGTCCATGCAACAGCAAACAAACTGCAGTAAAATACTTTCACAGGAGCACAATTTATTACTATCTTTTCCTGAAAAATAAAAATGTTGAGGATGAGACAATACTACAAACCTGACCCTGTCTGGCTGTTAGACTCATAACTTCCTGCTGTTAAGGTCTGAGAAACAGAAATGTTATTCTCTGGTGTTTTGATAGGGATTGTTTCTTGTTTGTTATCTAAAGAACTCCAAGAGACCTTCTAAAGGCCATTACAAGCATGACTAAACCACATGAAATTAACCAGAAAAGGAAACATGCAGTCAAAAAGCTTGCTAGACGTTAACTGTGAATAATATACTAAATATGTTTAAAGAAAGGGGAAAGTAAAGATGTGGTACAGTCACTACACAAAACAGTAGTGTAAACCTGGTTTTAATACTGAAGACATATATCAGCTCAGTTACTCAATGTATAGTAGATATATTTCTGCAATAATACTCAAGAATGTAATCATCTTCATTACAGATATGTTTTAAAACTTTATAATTTAGCTATAAATGCTCAGTTCCAGCTGAAACACAAGACCAAAAGTTTAATATATATTCCTCCTTTTCTTATTTCACAAAGTATAAAATCTCTGAATAAAAGCCCTTTGGCTTATTATAAAGCATAAAAATACTAAAATAGAAAAATTAGTGTTCCCTAATGATTTTATGCACTTAGGTCTAGCTCAAAGCTGTGGCAAGTACTTAGCTTGCTATGGAACCTGATTGCATTTTCCATTTGCAGGAAAGAGACTGATAAATTACATTATAGTAAATCAGCTTCTGCACTATATCATTATATTCTTTCTATGGTCTGTATGAAAACTGCACATGTAGAATTAATGTGTTACATTTATCATTAATAAAGCTCCAAAAAGAACTTTTCAAACTTGTTTCATAGGTGTTAGTAATGACACACTTCATATTATATACAATCACACAAATCTCAACACATATACACCTAAAACTTGTAACAGTAATAATAAAACATACGCATTTTATATACCTGCTGCAGAAACACACATGGTCATATATATTAAGATGCATGCTAAGCAGACTTATAATTAGTGTAAACTGTAGTTCTTTTCAGTACATCAACTTTGCCATACTTGAGCAACAGACACCACATTGTCTATACGACAACAGGTCCTGAGATAAGCCCAGGATTGAACCACCTGTGCCAAAACCCACTTTCCCAATAGTAAAAAAATTCCTTCAACCTCCTCAGCAGGCACAAACCACTGTCACATTGTCTTAACAAACTAATTTGCCAGGAAAAAGTTTTTCTCCCTCCCAAGGGACTTCCTCTCCCAAATCACTCCTGCTTAGAGATCAGGATGTATAAGATTTAGAAATATACTTTCAAAAGCATTTAGAAATATCACTTTCAAAGTCTGCTTCTCTATCCCTCATATGTTAAGTGCTTTCTTGTTAAAAAGACTGGAGAAGCTTAAAAGAGCTCTACAAACCAAGGCTCCATATGATGGAAGTAGATGTCTGCTCACAACAGTAGCAGGAACGCTGCCTTTCGAGTATGTCCAGACAGCCCAGTAGGTAAAGTTAAAGGGCCACAGACCTGACATGAGTGCATAGCTTTGGAAGGTTGTAGGGCAATTTAGTATAGTATTTTGAGTGCTGTATGTAGTCTGGAGTCATGCTGGAAGATTTCTGGCTAGTTAGAGTCTTCAGAGTAACTTAAGTGACTTCTGAAATCACGCTACATTGCCATCTGGAGATGAGAACACACATTCACTCGGATCCACAGTAAACCACCTAAAAAGAACTTCTCTGCAGGACATGTGAAAGAGAGAGGTAGGAAACTACATGAAAGCTACTTGACAAAACTTAAATTTCTCAGTAAAAGGACTTAAGAAATAGTCTTAATGAGACATATAATGAATGCTGAAAAACACTCCTAACTTTCTCAAAAATATGCTATGAATGCAAAATAAATGACCACATTTGGCATATGACATGGTGAAGTCTTTCACAGATGCCTGTGGGACAGCCCTGATCTTAAGTCCTATAGCTTTGTCATTTTCAGAAAGGCAACCAACATGAATCCCACTTCAATAATACCTTCCACCCATGAAACATAATCAAAATTTTTTTAATTTATCTCTCATCTAAACATACAGAAAAAGAACACATGTCTGTATTCTGAACTGGAAAAGGTTGCTCAGCCTTGCAGCATAGGGAGAAACCTAACAGGCAGCTCAGCTATGTCCTGATATGTGGAGCTGTAGTGGTCTCTCATTCCTGTAATACATCCTCACTGCTACACTCATGAAGTAGTATAGAGCACAAGGCCCACTCCAAGTATTCCTCCATGGAGGCAGTGCAACTCCCTGTTCAACTTAGTTGTGTCATAGGAAGAAGCAGGGTAGAAGCAGAACAGCAGACAGTGCTTCTCCTTACTCTTCCACCTGCTTGAGAGTCATCATCCTCCCTGCTCCTGTTCAGCCCTCTAAAATGCCAGGAAAGTGATTCTGGTGTACACTTTCCAGTGCTGTAAGATGTACTAATGTGAACTTCTGCCAAACAGGATAGATTGCATTATAGGTGCCCTTTCAGTTTAAACTGGGCAAATGAGGCAAAACTCAACCACCATGCAGAGTTTAATGTATGTAAATCCTGCATACATCAGTCAACAGCTCAATATTTAATCATAGCCTGAATACATTTTACGGGTTAATATTTAAACAGGTTTTGTATTCTTCTATTCAAAGACTGGCTGACTAATACTAACATTTATTTCAAGCTTTTGTGATCACTACTAAAAGAAGATACATATTTTAGAAAGCATAGAAAGCTTCTTTTAGCTGAGAAAAGCCTATAAAATTTAACAATTTGCATATTGTCATTGTTTTGACTGAAACTTCCTTTAACTGTGTTTCCTTTTCAACAAGCATATGTGAAAGGTGACCTCTTATCCATTTACATACCTCCCTAGTGGTCATGTGTCCCAGTATTACGTCAAACTGTCAGTTAGGATAAGGGACACAATAAGAATAGACTAAGTGTAGATAACATGTTTCCTGGCTTTGCTGAGCAGCTCTGTTTAAGTGTCCACTTGTGTTCTTCTTTCAGCCTTCTGCTGAAAGCAAAAGCAACAGCCACTGAAAACATATTGCAGATACTCTTGTGTTCAGTGGATATCTGAGTTTACAAATTCCATGATGAATAGTATTAAGAAACTGCATTTTGAACTGTATTATTTAGTAAATAAAGGATGCATCTGGTAAGAACAACTTCCTACAGAAAAAGGCAGGGCAATCTGGTGTAAAAAGCAATCTATAGTTTTCTGATTTTGCATTTTAGAGACATTAAGTGTTTCTTATTACTATGTACATGGCAAATATCTTATTCAAAATTCTCAAATGTCTGTGAAAATCATACATACCACACACCACACCCACAAAGTCCAAGCTCTAGTAGAAAACATAGCCAGAAACAGCATCAACCTCTCTCCAAGTGTCTATCATTTCAGAAACATAATGACAAAATCATAGAATGGTTTGGACTGGAAAAGATCTTAAGGAGCACCTCGTTCCAACCCCCCTGACATGGGCAGGGTCACCTGCCAGTAGATCATGTTGCTCAGATTCTCATCCAATCTAGCACTGAACCTCACCAGGGATGGGGCATCCATGGACACTGAGCTGTTAATCACAACTTTGAGTGCAACCATGCAGCCAATTCCTTATTCATTAAGTGGTTCATTCATGAAGTTGAGAATAGTAACACAAGGAAGCTACAGAAATGCCATCACATAACCATGAAAATTCTGATCCATACCAACTAATGATCTCATCATTAAAATGATTTAGTCAAAAGAACTGAAACACAACTAGAATGTAACATGCAACTGTGTCCACCTATAGAAGATTGAATTTGGCTGAACTTTGTCCATTTGTTGCATTTTCCTCTAGTCTAGGCTTAGAAACAACAAGTGTTTAGCACATGAAATCAGAGAATGAAGGGGCAAAAAAGGTGCTCCCATATAATTGTGAAGATTATCCCACCTTTCTTTTACCCACAATTCATTTGAGACATTTCTCAGCACAGATGATGGGCACCTAGCACTAGATTTGACTTCATAAAACAATCCCACCAACGACCCATAGTAAAATTTAAAAAAAATCTCTCACTCAGGTACTAGCTCTTAAGAGTTCCCTTGCCCTTTCCTAAAATGCCCTCCCTGCCATTAACTTACCAATACTTCAGAACTCTCAAAATCTGATGCTGAATCAAGAAAAGCAAAGTGGTAATTAACAAATTGTAATAGTCACTTTGGAGGGGGCTGACATGACTTTTTTACAATAAAATTATAAGATACATGAGATTCTTTAGATGCCACTAAAGCAAGAGATATGTTTTGTAACTATTCATGTTACAGTATAGAAATACTTGGCATTTCAAAATAGGTAACAGGAAGACCCATCAGCAACTACAGGAGAAAATTAACTGAACAGTTATGACTCCTCATTAAAACCTTGCCTTTCAAACTATGAATGTACCATGCTAAGTAATGCATGTAACAACACATTTTTCACAGTATTCAGCTCAGTAAAAGCAAATAAATTGCTCCCACTGGTGCTATTATGTACTGTCCTTCATAGCTGCATTCAGTGCTCCCTATCTAAATATGAATATTCCAGCTATGTTGTGTTATGAATTCTTTACTGGAAGTTCTAGCAAACTTTAACTACATCAGAAGAGCCCAAGTAAGTGCATATTGCAAAATATATGTGTAATTTTTACATTTATTGTGGTTAGTGTAACTTAAATAGGCTACATAATAGTTCTTACAACAACAACAAAAAGTACCTAACAGTAAATGCCAATATTTCTCATAAACAGAGAGAATAAATCTTCATAAAGACTCCTCCAATGAAGTAAAAGTGACAAAATTTATTCTGGAGGGGTCAATGAGCTTTACAGGGTATGGTATGTTTAAAACACCCCTCTGTAACTAAAACCATTGGCTTTCTAATTTAGAATTTCTCTTCACTAATACAAAATGATTGATTGTCTTTATTTAATGTACTCCTTGATTCTTCTTTTCATTCATCATGGGCTGCTTTAAACAAAATGCATTTAAAATCTGCCACAAAAAGAGTGGTCTCTTTTAAATTATTGTAAAGTAATGAAAGGACAGAGTAAATCAATCTCATTTCTGCCTTACCAAAGGACAGCCTTTGCTCAATTAAAGTTGTTTAAGCAATCTCAGTGCTCTACCTCATGTTTTAGTTAATAAACATATATGGCACTGCCATCTCAGAGATGCCTTTAGGATTTAAGTGAGTGAAGGTGACTAATTCATTATAAACTTATATATACACATTTATATATCCATATCTATCCACCTGAAAAAAGCTTTGTTATTAAAGTATTCTATTCTTTCAAATGGTTTCAGCAGTACACACTATTCCCTAATTTTGTATGCATTTATACATGTAAGTATCCACACACACATACCCTCAAAAGACTTGGGCAAGCATACAGATATATACCTTGCATAAGTCAGAAAATAATAGAGAATTCACAGTGAGAATTAAACAATGACACAATTTTTAAATTTACTGTATGTCTCACTGGTAACCAATTAATGTAACAGGAACATGAAGTGATACACTCTAGAAGACAGATCAGTGGCTTCACAAAATGGCATTGAAGAATTTTTCTATTTATGAAGTGTTTGTGAGACCTACTCTTTTTTAACTCTTCCCCTAAGCCATCTATGCACATGCTTTATCATGAAAGGGAGTATAAGTCACAGTCCATATAAACACTAATGACTGTGATGACCCTTGTGATCCCTCTCACTTTAACGTTCCTATGACGCTGCTGAAATCTCCAGATTTATTTCCATCTACTCAAAGCCAAAAATACAAAGAAGATGCATAATATAAGTAATATATAATTTATGTCATAACCTGAGCCAAGAGAAAATTAAACTTGCTGCCACTACCTTCCAGCACATTACAAGGAGCTTGTGACTCCTTCCGTGAACAAGGGAGAACATGAAGTGGGCTTAAGCAGTAGCAAATTTGTAGAAAAAAACATGTGTCTAAAAACATGTAGTGAAAAAATAATATTGCACATCCACAAATTAACTGGATGTCAGACACTTTTACAAGGATACTATGTAAATTTCACATGAAAAGAAATCCAGAAATTACATGCATTGCTTTAAAAAATACAATAAATATATACTATGTATCTTTTAAAAAGAACCATTTTATAGTAATTACAACACATTTAATAAGACGACATTCTTTGAGAAGTTAAAAAAAGGCAATACACCAGAAAATTTCCTGAAAAAGGAATGACCTTTTGGTCAAGACCATGAATTGTCATGTGATGCTTTCATGAAAGTGTACAGATTTTTCCAGTTAGGTCACAATGGTAAAAAAAAAAGTTGGCAAATTATTAACTGTCTTGAATATACTATCAACTTTGTGATTTTCTTTGAAATTTGTGTGTGGTGACCTCTAAAATAGGCATACTGCCACCTTGCCCTGTATGTGAGTAGGAGTAGAGTTCAAGATGAAGCTCGCCAGCTGCAACTCAGCAAATACAGAACAGGTTTTACTGAAAAATGAAACAGGTCTATGTACCAACTGTTTTCAGAAACCCAAGCCTGAGAAAAAATACAATACAATAATTACTAAGGAGAATTTAGCAGCTCTTTTCTTATGGTCACATCCAGCTTTTTTCCTTATGCTATTTTACATGCTGTTAATTTCAAAATCCTTTACTATTAAGACCTAGGAGCAATACAAACAGGCATTATAAAATATGTTTAATTTCTGAATGGTCTGAATTTACTCCTTTCATTAACAATTTAGCATTTATGTATAGGTATGGCCATGCTACTAACTGAAGTTAATTTGTTTGTAAACCATCATTAATCTTGGCTGTATATTTTCACAGTTTGGGTAAGCAATTAATTTGCATTATATTTACAGTATTAATGAGATATGAAATTATGTAAGAAACTGGAACAAAAATGTGGATTTATCACATTTGAGATCAGCAGACCAATTTAAATCTATTAAACTAGAAATTATGTGTTGTATTGAGAATTTGGTTTCATAAAGCATCTTCTAGAACTGAAGTTAAGAAATGTAAGCTTAAACATCTGTGAAAAGGAAATAAAACAGCTGGGAAATAATAAGTTGGACTTCTTGCTTTGGAAATTCTTCTTATTTTTTTAACTGATTTTGAAATTATTATTCGCTCCTTATACATCTTCTTGTCTTTCCTAAAATCCTATTAAAGACTACATGTATGAGCTTATGAAATATAAATTCCATTCCATCATACAAATCTAAGAAATAGTTCATTTGCTATACTTGTGTTTCTTAAAGGGATCAGTTTTGGTTTTAATAAGCTTCATCTTCAGATGACAAATACTGTAACCCCTAGGATTTCAGTCTAATTCAAGATAACAGTGGCAGCACATACGAAGGTTATATTACGAAAGTTCCTCTAACCATTACACCTGTGTGAAACTTGCCCACCTGTTGCTGGTGTAGGAAGGATGGATCTCTTGGGCTTAGTCCCACATATCGATTGGCTTGGGATGTGCCTGAGGCTGTGTAGGCTGATTAAGGAAGAACAAAACAGATTGATAAAAATATCAACCTATCATAACTATTACCCTGTGAAGATACAGTACAAATATGAGAGATCCAGAGTTATGATTTTGCAATATATAGGATGTGTCTGTTGTTTTCCTTTATTTAAAACTTAACAGAATGGAAAAGAAAAATTGGACCAAATTCAGAAAGGCTTGTGCAAATTCCTATAAACTTCAATGGAAGCTGCAAGTATACATCATAATGATGTATCTTGTTAAAGAAAAAGTCATCTACTGGCATATTTTTACTCTTTTAAAAGTGATTAAATAAGACATGTATTTGAAGCAATCATGAGCCTGATTTTCATTTCCATTACATCAGAACACCAGTGAAGTCACCGACATTATAATGCTGAGAAAAATAATAGTGTACACGTATTAGGGTTGTGCAGACCCATCACAAAACTGTAAATGAACAACAAAAAGTATACTCAAAAGTTCCATTTATTTATGTGGAATGAACTGAATCTTTACAGGCATATGGAAACAGAAAGTAATCTAATTAGTATTTTTATGGCAAGAGACCTTATTTTTACTGTGCAATGTAATATTAAATATTCAACTCCACTAAGCATTAGGAACCATTTTTCCAGGGGAACAACTAAAATAAGTCTCTTGCTATCTGGTAAAGAAGATTAAAGAAATCCATTTCTGAGGAGAAAGGGAATGGTAGATGATGCTGGGACTAGTTAGAGGATATGCATCTTTCACCTGTAGATCACATTCCTATCTGGTCTCTGTCAGTAGTTCCCAAAAGCCATTTCACTCTCACGGCTCTTGGTAGCACTTATGAAATGAGGTAAGTGGTTTTATTCCACTTTACAGTGAGGAAATGTATATACCTCAGCTTGCAGCACTACAACCTAGAAACTTGTTGGCAGAGTAAAACTACTGAAACTGTACAGATATATACAAGGATTCCAGTGAGGAGCTAGATGGGTTAAACAACCAACCAGATATTGTAAATAAAAGTAAAACTATGCCTTCAGCACATTTAGCCTTGATCTTCCCGTTATACTAATATATTAGCACTCTGTGTCGCAGGTCTATTATGAATGACAATACAGTTTATATGTATTCATACTTGATTTACATATCAGCAGGACATAATCTCTCTTATTCTTGTTCTGCTGTTTTCTAAATCAACAAGCTATGTTCCTTCATTTTTTATTGATCTTACAGTTACCAATCCAGTTTCAAAAGACTTTATCAAGCAGATAGACTACTGAACTGTCTTGAAAACCGTAACACTGTGAACACATAGAATTTATACACTATCTCAAATGCAGAACTGGCACACTAAAATAAAATTTGTACATAGGTAGATTTTTATTATTATTTATATGCTGTAGTGATAGACTTTGGATCTTTAGGCAAGAAGTTATTTGCACACTGTGAAAGTGTATCTGTACCAACATCTTCTAAGGTTCACAGGGAATCAGGCACCCAAGTTCCAACAAATTGCATGAGAAACTGGGTGCTGTATTCATTTGAAAATATAGTCCAAACTTTTCTCTTAGTGGACAGATTAGGTGTGCTTGCCTGTAATGATGAATGACACAGTCAGATTACCAGAAAACATCCTAATGTTGTTCTCGTATTGTATTCATTCTTTTTGCCATTTCTCAGTTTTCTATTCTGGACCAAAGGTTTAGAGCAATAGTTTCTTGTTTGCTACTAAAACTAACTCTCTTAAAAGGTGCAAGAACTGCCCAAACCCGCACAGAGAATACAGATATATTCTACCACCTTTTAACAAAACTTCTGTTATACTAAAAAAAAGACCTAAAGTACTTCCATCAATCTATCCATATAATTATTTATTTATACTTAAACAATATTTTGTCAAAATGTTATTACAACCCTTTTGTAATAAAGTCATGAACAGTTTTCCTCCTTTACATCTCAACCATTTCTCTACATTTGAGTCTCATCTCTGCTTCACATTCTAATGAAAAGACTGAAAGTAGCATGACACCTAAAAAACATACAGTTTCTGGTCTCTGTTAACAACAGACCAAAAGTTAGGGATTGGATTCACAGTTCAAATACTGCACAGGTCTAAAGCAAGACATTTTAATATAAGGAACCCTAAAGAGATTAATACTTTTAAAGACTGGCAAGTTTTCTTCCAAAGTGTACGTTTGGATGCGCCTCCTAAAAATCTTCACCACTCTGATTCATATTGGTAACACTGGCCATCTCAAGTCCCAATAAAATGTCAACGACAACAGAAATGCAGAAGGTAGTTAAAAAGCGGTATTCTGTGTCACTGAGCACAAGATTAGCATTTGAAAGAGAAGTAATTACTGTATATGTAGTAACACCTCTGCTCTTATTTCTGAAACCGCAATTCCATTGAAGATAATAGGATAAATAACATGATCCTATTTAGTAATGAAGAACATAAAACATGAAAGTTGGAGTTTGGCTTTTTTTTAAAAAAATAAAGAATAGTAGATCTATCATCCACTGCAGTAAATACAAGGAATTAAAATTTTCTTTTGCCACATCAGTTGTTTTTGCTAAAAATGACACAACCTATATCAAGATGCAATTGTCATAGCTTGGATTCAAGTATGCGTTGTAACAAGGCTTGATTTCTGTAGGAAAGCTCATTGATGAGCTTTCATCCAGTCTCTGCTTGGAATTTCATCTTGGGTTATTGTAAAACCCTGCTGCCTGAGTTTGCTTCTCAGTGTCTTAACAATGTCCACCTTAGATGAACAACAGGTTTACTTCCTTTTGAATAGTGGTCAAAAAAGCAGGCTTTTCCTTTTCATTTTGGTTGTCATGTCAAAAACTTTAGTTCACATAACATGATGTATTGGTTGAAATTTGGTGAGGAATAGCTTTGCAGTCTGATCACTTTTGCTCTACATGTAAAATGAACATCCACTTGGTCAAATAGTAGGAAAAGGCATCTTTTTCTGGCCTCAATTTGAAATCATATCAAATCTTTGATGGACATTTTTTTTTTGTTGTTTCCTAAAGAAATACTTACTGATTGCTGTAGGTGAAGATGCCTCACCTTCAGTGGATGTAGTGATGGGTTTAGTATCTGTCATGGTCAGGGTCACAGGTCGCACCGCACTGTGATGGGGAGAGGGTGCCAAAACTGGAGTAAAATGGCCAGGCACTTTCCCTACTACTTGACCACTGCTGTTAGGCTACAAAACAAAACCAAAAGAATGACTTGTGAAACATACACATTGTGTTTAAGAACCTTTATCTACCTGTCTTAGGGTTCTCCAGAATGCTCATCACCATAGTACCTGTGTGCACTGTTCTAATAAAGCTGTGAATTTCTTTGTGATATTTTCAGCAGGCAGATCCCTCTTTGGATATGTTAAGTTGCAGTATTTTCTGATAAGCTATTTTTTTTTCTGTATGCGGAATGGATCAGATTTGTTTCAAAATATAATTGCTGTTCATAGAGTGGCTGTGAACCACAGTAAATCCCATGAGGAGGATTATATTGACCAGGCATAGTCCCTGATGTATGAAGTATTAAGATTGAATGAATGATGAAAAATCTTTGTTTTCACATGCCATACCACTGGCTTGGAGCACAACCAAGGCTTGACTACAACTGTCGACAAAGACTGCACATACTAGAAGGCTTACTAATAATTTACATGTTTGGGAGTAAGGGAGAGGGTTAGGATACAATGGACTATAATGCATATGCTCTAACATCTGGACAAAAGCCACCTACCAAAACTACAGAAGTGTTTAATAATGGGAACTTTTCAAGTCAAGAACACAATAGACACTTCTTTCATATATACAAGAGGGAGTCTGCATATGACCTTAATGTACAGGTCATCAAGGTAAAAGGCTACTTTCTGCATAGGCACATCTGAATTTGGCACAGTTCACCAGTAGATGTATATGCTTATCCAATGCTTGAACATGACTTAGACATTCTACATGACTGTATATACTCCAGTGGTAAATAATGTATAGTAAAAATTGTGCAAGAGTATAAACACATGAAATAGGAAGGAATTATTTGGAAATTACAGGAAGTATCAATTTGGGGTAATGAAGTGAAATCAAGAAAGGGGAAATTTAAAATTAATATCAGGGGAAATTTCCTGGCAAAATGATCTACCAGACTTTGCAAAGAGCCCCAAGGTACAATCATCTATAGGACACCTAAAACTAAGCTAGAAGTAAACACTAAAATGTAAGTGCAAATGGACATCAATTTTATGTTCATAGGAACACTGAGCAGTTAGCAGATTATCTTCCTCTCTAAAATCACAAGACTTGCAATAAAAAATAACAGAAAAAATGTGCACTAATGAGAAGTGGCCAACAAACTACCTCTCTAAGTCACCCCCTACATAAAACTGGCTGGGGGGCTGAGGGAGGGTAGAGTGAGGGTGTGGATGGAAGAGTCATCGATCTTGCAAACAGAGAAGCTGAGTGGTATTTACCACTGTTTCAGTCACGTTCCTACTTGCATAAGCTGAGAAGTTACCACTAGGAGTTTACCAAAGGGAATGAATGTCAGTTGTCAAAGTAGCTTTAAAATAAAAAGGCAGCATAGATTCAAAGGAATGAAGATACTTTCACAAGTAAAATAATCTTCCCAAATAACTGGCATGATACATTATCTTTTATTCACTGGATAAAACTTAAAGAGTTAGATACATTTCCCTTATTATGTGTAGTTGAAATGAAAATGAGAATTGGCAGAATATATGCAAGACAATCACTAGATAATAATGTGGCCTAAATGTTTACAGGGCATCTCCTTGCATACTTACATGACCAATAAATAGGTCATAGGTTGGAAACTCAGTAATTACAGAGGGGTTTTTTTCTCAATAAAAATTACATTTTTATATTACAGCAAATAGTTATATATTAATTATTTGTCTATCAGTCCACTTTCCTTGAGGTCCATCATAGAAGTGGTTTAGGAAATTTTATTTTGCAGGATCTATTTTAAAGGCCTACCAACCTCTAAAACGAGGTGTCTTGGTAATCAGAAATACAATGCCTCCTGCCTTAGATAAAAATGTAAAGTTTAACTAACATCAATTCAGAAAATTTCTAAGAGTTACCTAAAATAAATTTCCCATACAAATGACACAAGATACTCCAAAGTCAAAGGCATGTATTCTCCCTCACTGATTGCTGGTTTACATTATAGAGTTCAGCTTGAGGCACCTCAATGTTGCAATGAAACAGGCTCTGTCATAGTTAAGGAGGCTGTGGCAGTTTGATGCATTTGTCAGGAAAACTGTCAAAAACATAAGTGAGCCTTACAATAAATAATTTTCAATGACACCAGAATTCTTGCCAGTAAGTTTTGTTTACTATGTCAGACTGAATTTTCAGTATGTTTCTGGGCAGCCTGCTGCAAAGGCAAGCCTCCTCTCTTGCCCTGGCAACTTAGCTGCCCACACAGCCTGCTGAAGCGGCTTGCTGCCTCTCAGCAGCACCCAATAGTTCCTAGGTGGCATCACTGATCTGTGACCATAGGGCTACCTTAGAAGACCTAGCTCATTTGGTGGGTTAATGTACCACAAAATCAACTGAGAATCCTTCATGAAAAAGACCAAATCCTGTCAAAGACTAAGAAAGAAGATCCCAGAGATTTTATGGATTAAGATAGCTGGAGTCACCAGCTTCTAAAAGCAGCTCTCTCTCTAAAGCCAGACTCAGATGAACTAGAAGAACACAGCTGGAATCAGGACGATTTACAGATATGTGTCACCTTCTACTGTTCCCTAATGATCCCAACCAACAGGAATGCAACAGGACTCCAGCTTAGTCCATGTACATATGGTCCAAACTAGCAAACCCTTTCCTTGCTGAATTATAAAACAAAGAATATACTTACATTCCATTCTTATGTAAAATATGTTTTTCCCTGTGACACATAACAGCAGTGCATTACATTGCCCCACTTCACCCAAAATGAGACCAAAATCTTGCTCTTGTTGAAATCCATGGAGAATTTGCTAGTCATTTCGGAAGATGTAGATTGTGACATACAGAGCACACACACAGACACATATATACACCCCAAGTGTCTACGTTTCTATTTCTTTTCTTTTTTTTGTAATGTCTCCATGAATGGTAGGCATCATTCCACATCTGTCTTACGTGTAAAACTGAGAGTAAACACAGTGAAACTGCGGTCTGCAACATACAGACAGAAAAATAAACCTCTAAAGTAATAAAAACTACTTACCTTCAGTAAGTTTAATTCTTATGGTTCAAACATTTCAGGCTCTGACTGCACATTAGATTTCAAATACAATTATAAACTATTTACCTGCCTCTTAACTTTATTGCATATTGTTACCCTTTCCCAAGTAATTTCTGACCACACTTTCTGATTTATGTTGCTTTTTATTTGTAATCTCTAACATCTATTCTTTTCCTTAATCAAATGTTTTACCTCTTGTTTTCACACTTGTAACACAACGTGTTCTTATATTTTGCAATAATGTAACTGTATATTTCAGTATCTGTTCAGGTTTTATTGCTTGGCAAACAAGGTAACTCAGGAAGGAGTAAGTATACACAGGATAGAGTTTGGTGTTCTGTGTCTAAAGACCTAATTTCACCCCCCGTAATGAAAGCTTCTTCTAATTAAATTTTTAACTAATCTCAGTTGTAGGCATGTGCATACCTACTGGGATGTTTGCATACATAATCCTTCTTGAAAAATCCTAGCTGTCTTTCAGATGAGAACTAAAGTCCTCCCTTTATATAGAATCATAGAATCACCAGGTTGGAAGAGACCTTATCATCGAAATTAGCACAAAGGAGATTTTGTTAAAACTTCAATGTTTTTCCTAGGTGTGCTACATGTAAACCATTTATTAAAAGCAGTATCATACTCTCCCACTTATTGTTATATGAATGTCACTCACAAGAAATCTTTCTGAAATCTTCATACTTGATTTTCTTGCACACAGGGAACAACAGTGAACTAGTTAACAAAACTCATATTAAAGCTATCATAATAAGTTTGCAGCTTGAGATCAGACATCATTGTCTCAGAGTTGTTGCACAGGCCTGTCTTTCGATTCACATGGACATTGCTGCATTGATTTATACTCAATTCAAACTTCCATGGTTATCTTCACAAACACAAAGCTAAAACATTTTGAAATAAAGGTCTAGATTCTCGAGGGCAGTAGGTCATAGCAGTACGATCTCAAGAACATTGGCTCTTGGATGTCTTAAGTCCTCTGTCCTGCTTTCAAGTTTTCAGCCCTCAGAAGTTGTCAATTCATAACCTTATTGAAAACTGGCTGTTAAGAAACAAATTTTGGGACTTGTTCTCCTTTCAACTTTTGCAATCATGTCAACCAGTATTTTAGTATGGAAACTACATATTTATTTGTATAGTATCCACTTGAATTACAAGTGCAAATATTTGTAGTTAATAATTTAAGACAAATTCATTTTGTCCTCGTTTTCTAGGTTCTCTAGAGAAGATTCTTACACACAAATGCATTACAGGTGAAAGACTAACTGTTACCATCAACTGAGACATCAATATGTCTGTGTGATGGGTTGATGCCTGAGATGGTGCCAGAGAGATGATGCCTGAGGCGTAAACCTCAAGCAAATTGCATGGAGGCAGCTATATTCTCAAAATAAGCTGTGCATTTGAAAATGGGAAAGGGAAAGAAGTAAATACAATGAAGGTCTGGTAAATTTATCCCAAATTTATGTAGGCATACACTGTTCTATTTTGGGGTTGCATGCTAATTTTACTCTCAGATCTGCTACATTTTCCAGCGTTTTAATTCACAACATCTTGAATTGTCACAGATCCATTCACTTGCACAGAATCACTGCCGTAGCTGTAACAACTCAGACTGCCATACACTTAGTAACTGATTGTACACTATATGTATACTTACAGTCAATCCTGAGGTCTGAAGTCTGATTAGAACATTTTAACAGATGTGACAGTGGACCTCCTTAAAATCAGGATACACTAGATCTGTTTCCCCTGCTGAGATTTTACTAATATAATTATCGTCAATAATCAATCAACCTCCCCTCAGACTTCTGTTGACATATTTGGCTAAGTATCAGCCCATTTACACCTTAGGTCTTCAGATACATTTTAGGACGGTGTTTTGTCATATAGCTCACTAGTTCCAGTGTTAAAAAATCTTTTTCTAATGCCTTAGTAAAGCGGCAACAATATCACATACAGGTGATATATCCAAACATAACAGAAATTTGATATACATTTTAAACATTTCATGGAACAGGTTGCCCAGAGAGGTGTTAGATGCCCAATGTCTGGAAACTTTCAAGGTCAGGTTGGATTGAGCTTTTAGCAACCTGACCTAGTGAAAGGTATCCCCATTCACTGCAGGGGAATTGGCCTAGATGACCTTTAAAAGCCCCTTCCTATTCAAACTATTCTATGATGCTAAACTGCTTAAATGATAACGTATATTTTATGTTTAAATTGGCACAATATCTTTTTTTAAAATAATTGCAATTATAGAAAACAATTGTAATTATAATTCCGAATAAAAAAATCCCACTTTTCCTTGGAATCTTAAATACAAAGTATCTTATTAGGAATAACCAACAAAAGCCAGAAATTGCATTCTTCCTGTATATATCATAGGTATAGCTATATATGATACTGTGTCAGGTACTTCAGAAAGAAGTTTCAGGGTGTCAAAAAATTTACATTATTCCAGATAGCCACTATAGTTGGAAAACTAAATATTTTCTTCTCAAAACACAGGTCTTTCCCAGTGCAATACAGACAAACTGGATCCAGCGTGTTTGGAAATCCTCTGACATTCATTTCTTCACAATAGTTCTAGTCCCTTGTAATGGCAAAATTCAGATACTATGGTGACAATATCAATGCAAAACCCTATAGCAGTGTAGTTCTGAGACCATAATTGAAATAATTTGATGAAGCTGTAGAAAATCCAGTTCTGCTCATCTACTCATGTACCGGATATTTTGTTTTAATAGTTGCCTACTGGCTGTATCTATGAACCTGGAGATCATAGTTATAATTTCTGTCTTTGAGTTCACATCATTGTGCTTTGTGATATCCAGAGAGGGTGACAGAAGTTTCAGAAAATCTACAAGTAAAACAAATTGGAAGAAGTATCTTCCATTCTACTAACTCCTCCTCAGCCTTTTATCTTAGTAGAGCTTTTGCTTAGAGCACCCTAATGCTACATAAACATCCAACTGTAAACATCCAACAGTCATGTTAGCTTCCCATTAGAATCAGCCCAATGGTACAGGAGTTAGTTTAATTAAATGTGTAGGAAGCATACCCTCAAGTTATCACCTATCTGAGTAACACAAAATAGTAACCCTTAAGGCTCTGATAAACATAAGGGAGCGTTACTATTAGAGCACTGCCAGTGAGACTGTAGAAGGTACTGTAGGGCAGTTCTTCCTGAGGTTGAACCTGATATATTCCATAAAGCATTCACTCAACAAGAAGCAAGGCTATTCGGAATTCCTTTCTGCCCCTGGACACTACAGTAACAATAGAAATGCACATCGCCTTTTCATAATGCCCATTATTACTTTTCATAAGAATGAATCTCACTAGTTTCCATACCCTTGTAACCTCAGTAACTTATTTCTACAGCACATCTTACATCACTGGGAGATGCCACACAAAAGCTGCAGGTGGTATGACAGCTACCTATCTGCTTGAGGAATAAGCTTTAGAAAAAACCATGTTGCCAGTTCTTGTCTGACAAAAACACTTCTGTATTACTCTATGAGAGAATCCAAGACATTGACTTTGACCTATAAAGCTCTGAGTTTCATCCATTTGAGAAAGTATTTTCCTTTCGCTATAATGCTGCTGAAACTGATAGCAACTGCATTGCTTCAGTAACCCATCTTCAGACCTAGGTAGCTGAGACATTCTAGATGGAGAGTCCTCCATTCTGAATCACAGTATTACCTGTGAACTCACAAAATCTGAATTATTTGTCAACAGATAGAGCACAATAAAATATCCATCTTTCCTTATATTATCAACAGAATAAGTTCAGGTTACACAACCAGGGGGAAGTAAATCTCTTTGTAGATGATGTTCAAAAGATATCTTTGGGTTAAATGGTATTTAATGTACTCTGAAGATTTATAACCATGCATTTAAAATGAGCAAACTAAATACAAAATTATCATTTACAATTGTAATTAAATCTTTAAATGCCTTGTCAATACAATGGTTAAGCTAATACTCTCTCTGCCTCCTCATAACAATTAAAATGAGGATACTCACATATTTGATTTTCAATAACTTCTTAATAATTAGAAGGAAAGACCTATCCAAGAAGCTGTAAATTATTACATATCAACAAATAAAGTTGCTACCTGTATCAAAGAAACCACATGCAAACATATTGCTAGTGTCAGCTTCTTCTCACAGGCAAAAATAGCTTCACAAAATTCTTTCCTTGTTGCTATTAATAAATGACTGCAGTTATTGTACTGAAGACTGACAAAGTATCTGCCTAGCATCCCATGGAAGAGTATGTCCATCTTTAACTGAATAGAAATTTGAATACCAAAATCAATGATGAGAGGAAAATATGTGGCCTCATCAGCTTCCAGAAGCAGCTCTTCTCAAGCAGTTCAGGTATTTCTATCATCTGACAAAAAATAAAACTATTTTTTAAAAAAAGCTGTAAACTATCTCACACTGCAACTAAGTATGTTTAAACACCCCCCAGGAATTTTAGGCACTATGTGGACAGTGGTTCATTTGGACAGCAGTAGGTAACAAGTGTAAACCATTTATCATAAGAAGAAAAGGGTCGAATACTTAACTTGCCTAAATTGAAGTCAGTTTTACCACACCTCTGAAATCTGCTTATTTCATGGAACATATCACAAAATTTGATTTAAGGTTACCCATAAGCTGCACCCCTCATAACCCCAACCCAAAGGGCTTGCAAGATTGCCTGCTTCTGTTTGCTTGCTTCACTCAGCAAAATAATTTCTTAGTGATGCCAGGATGTTCTTCAGCAGGACTCAACTGCCTTGTGTTACTATCGATTTCCTCATCCCACTTGCTGACCTGTCTTCCGTGATTAACCACACCTTCATCAGGAAATTATACCATTTAACAAAATGGGGCATTAACTTTGGAGTTTTTGGTTTTGAAACAAGCCACACAAGTGTCAGTGTGTTTGGTGATTTGTTCAGGCTCATTGGAAGTTTGATTTTGAAACTGTATATTGATTCATACACTCCTGATTATTAGTGCATTTCAAGTGCTTGCAGATTTGTGTGTGTTTGTGCACATTTACTTACACACAGAGAAGGTAATATTATCCAAGATTAAAAAATTCACCCATCTGGAATCATTGAAAAAATTGTGATAGCCTTGAAAACCTGAAAACACTGCAGATGGATAACGAACATACATAGATTAGTCATGTATGAAGTGATTATTTTTTGCTGAAACTTGTAGTGAGTTACCTGTATTGATTTAACTCTGGGGAGACCAGCATCCCATAATAATATGATTATATACTCACGTGCACGATCTCATCCAGCAACACGTGTGCTTAGCTAAGAAGAAATGTTGAAAGAAGTACAACTAAAAAGGCTCAGTAGAATAGTTGGTGGAAAGTCCAGCTCCAGCTCTAACAAGGTCCACTTAGGTTCAATAAATTCCTTTACATATAATCCTCACATTGAACAGGACATAAAATGCAGGTATGCACGAAAATGACAGCCATAACACTCTTTTGTCTAGGGTCATCTATTGCTGAATCACTGTTCACTCCAGCCAAAGAGACTGTTTCAACTTCCTGACTGTTCATCACACATAATTTAGAATATTTAGTATTAAATCAATCTACCATGGGAATGTATGGGAGTTCTATATCTTTAAACTGATTTTACTATTTCATTGAATAGCATGACCATCTCTATAATCAGTGCAGTATTAATGCAATTAATCTCAAAATTGCTGTGGGGAGTACAAGGCATCTCAGTTGCTTGTTGTAAGAAACTAAATTAGAGTATTACTGAGAGATGTTGGGGAGGAACAGTTCTATTTAGGTAAATACTGTCACAGTATCCATCCTTTCTATTCCCGTAGCTGAAATTAAAACTATCACCATAGCTCTCTTTTTTGAAA
The DNA here is from genome assembly GCA_013389865.1 of Piaya cayana. Classification (NCBI taxonomy): domain Eukaryota; kingdom Metazoa; phylum Chordata; class Aves; order Cuculiformes; family Coccyzidae; genus Piaya; species Piaya cayana. The sequence goes on along the minus strand of WAAB01002307.1, from coordinate 37,256 downwards.
TCATACATGTATGTTTTCTTTTTGAAAACTCAGAGGAGTATGTTTTGAGGTGGGAAAGTATAAATTTGATGTGCTATTCCTACAGATGTATTTTTGCATTTTATAATAATTAAAAGTTTTCTAATAAAAATTCATAGTTCATTTAAAATAAAAACTCATTTGGCTCAAAGCATGCCATTGTATCACATCAATTCCCTTTTGTCACTGAAACTTTATAGATGGATGCTTCTTGTCTTAAGCAAACAATTATTATTCTTGTTTTACCTTTTGTGCAGTCATCCTTTAACTCTTCTTTTTAGAGATAAGTTGACTGGGCATGCAACACCTCTAATGTACAGCATAACTCAGAGGTGGACTTTAAAAGAATTAAATTTAAAAGACATTCCATTAGTAATACTGATTAGTGATAATAAATTATGGAGAATAGTTGATGCAGATGCCTGGAATCTCATACTTGGCATTCTTAAGCCTGTGCCCTCCTCCTAGGACTAAATCTGACATCAAATGAAACGAAAAACATTTCCCAATACAAAGGTTAAGAAAGATGACAGAAGTAGTAAACTGAAGCTAGTTTGGCATGTTATTCCAAATGGTGCCGCAACATAACAATAGATAGTTTCAGTTTGCTACTACTCTTGAAAAAAATCAGCAGATAAAAATTTTATCTTTTAAGGTCTTCTGATTAATCTTTCAACCACAGATAATGGAAGAGATTAAGATTTTTGGTGGGCAAAGAACTGGAAGCATTTCTGCTCAATGAATATAATTCCCAAGGCTAAAACCACAAACCAGTACCTTCGCTGACTCTTTGAAAGGAAGTCACATTCTTAACTTAGATCTTGTATTTTTAAAATTATGATCCAAAGCAGAAGACTGAACAATGCAGAGAGATTATCAACTAATCTGCTCTTCTAATATATATAAGAAATCAAAATGTAAGTAAAGAAAGCACTGAATAATTAAATAAATGCATAACAGTAAGGGCCTGATTTTAATTTGCATAATGTTTCCCTTAATAGTGTCTAATTAAGACATCAGTTTTTTAAAAAAAATCCAACAGAACTCTAAAATTTTCCACACTGAATTAACATTAAGGACTTTTAATGGATGTCTTAATCAGACTTTGTTATTCATGGAAATTTTACACAAATTAAAATCAGGTCCTGCATGCAACATTCCCAATGGAGTCTCAGCTATGTGGAACTGAAAGACTTTTAATCCATGTACAGACAGCAATTTGTATGCTAAAGCCAACACACTCTTTTTTCACTCTTTGTTTTAATTTGCATTGGTGTTGTAACTAACAAAAATCATAACAGTTAGGCCTTCTCCCTTGAAAGTAAACTTCGATTTTACAGACCTACTTTAAAAAAAATACATTAAAAGTCATGCAGCTAGGCCAGAGCATTAGCTCACAGGAACGATAGCCACAATGACCTCCTGAACAACCCAGAGGGGCCATATCTGTTATTCAACACTGAAAGTTTGATTCAGTCTCAAGTTCTATTGCTGTTGTGCCTGAAACACATGCTGAAAGGCCTGTCTTTAATGGTGAAAAACAAAACAAACCTCAAAATAAAATGCCATCAAGCAACCTCTTTATACCTGATAGGACAGTCCTTCCAAAGGATCTTGCTCTTAGGAGCAGGAAAACCTAATATTGTCTCTTCAGTTTACATTCCTGAGGCTCTTCTAAAAAATATGTGACAGCACAAGCTCCAGGGCTCCACAGGAGCCTTTAAGCCAAGGCATCAGAAAAAGATAAGTGAGCAGCAAAGACTACTTTACATTGACACTGGAAATGATCAAAGTATTTACAGACCAAGTCTCAACTGTGGTTTATCCAGTAGTGTCAATCACATCCTAATGCTATGTGGTGATACTATGGCAGAGAGCAGTTTTGCACACAGTACTTTACAAATTATTTGGCTAATAAAAAACACGTTAATTTCCTATATCATACACAAGTCTGAATTGGCATAGCAGCCAGAAACTCATCTGTTACCGCATGTTCTCTAAAAAAAGAAGTAAAACCAAGTTTGTTGGTCTGTGCTCACTACAGTAATGTCTTACATCTGTACAAAGAACTGTCAGATGTCTATCGAACAGGGAAGCATTACTTTCCCACAGCCCTTTTTCATCATTGGTTCATAAATATCCCTGTATGTTCATGAGTGTGCATGCACACATGTCTGAATTAACGCACTCCTTGTTCTCTCCTGCAGCAGGAGCTTCACCTCTGACTGTCATGCATGGCCACAGAGGCACAAAGCCTGCAGAAGCGGTGCAGAACTAGGGCCTGCCCTGTTAGTGCTGCTGGGTTGTTCAGTACAATCATTTTTCTTACACTTGACAGAGCAACAGGGGAGTGGATATGACTAATGTGTGCCCTTTGTTCACCAACTTTTTCATAAGAAAAGTTGCTAGATTGCTTATATACCAGCTCCTAGCTTACTTTGACACCAGAACTAGTGAGATACCAGTCCAGACAACCTAGAAGACACATTTCTCACAGGATTTCTTTTGGAGGTTGGGCTTTGTTTTACAGTACCTGGCTAGTTTGCGGGCTGGACGGGTCGTAAGAAGGTACATAATTCTTCAGAGTATCCTGAGGATTCAGGTGGGGAGGATATCTGATCGTTGGATGAGAGAAGTAGCTAGACGGGGCAGGAGGGAGAATAGCTTGTGCTGGAAATGGCAATGGTGAAGGTGGAGGTGGAGTTCTAGTTGAGATGACTGGAGAAGATAAAATAAAATTAAAATTATTTCGCATCTTGTTTCTTCTAAAATTCTTCACCTCTGTGTTACAGCAAGAAAAATTAAGTCAGTTATAAATCAGTACACTGCACTCCCACTTCATGGCATCATTACAAACTTACATGTTCTACCCACACATCATTCCAGGCAATGGAAAGTGCTACCGCCTTAAATCCATAAATACTGTATCTTGGTTTTGTTTTCTACATTATGCTACCATCATTTTTTTCTTTAAACAGTATTCAATCTCCAGTATAAAAGATATTTCAGTTATACAGTTTTCCCATCTTGAGTCCAAATAAACAAAAAAAAAAATTTACTCAATAAATAAAACCTACACTTCTATCCACAGTACTCCAATAGAAAGCAAAGTCATCAGATCCTAAGAAACAGTTAGCAACTTCTCCCTGCATTGCACTCTACCTGCCTCATGTGGACATAGGTTCATAACTACTTATCAATAGTGTCATGTATATTAGCTGACCTTTGTGAAAACGCTAATTAACATTGAGCTTCAGGGCTCAGGAAATTAATACATCCAATAAAAATATCTGTGACAAACAAAACATTACCTACCCTATACATAACTTTCTTAGCATTCTCTTTCTTCCTATCCTCTACAAGCACAGTTCTCTATCTATGGACTGTATGTCATGTCTAAACAACCAGCAATGTTTTCACGGTGTAAGGAGCATACAGTATGCCCTGAAAGCAGTGTACATCATGTCCTGCTGCTGCTAGTTTTCTGACTGGCAGTGAAGAGTAGTCTTCTATCAGACTGCACAAGAACCTGCTTTCCACTCTTACTCCACATCTATAAGGCACCTAGTTGGCAATATATTAAAAAAGAGATACTGAGTTAATGAGAAATGGAGAGAAGAGATTTCATTTTCCTTACAGGTGGCTACAAAATAAAGTCTGTATAAGTCTTCAGTGTACTTTACAAACTGCTCACAGTTCTATACTATGTTTGCACAAGTACATTAACTGCTTTTCTGAACTGCCTTTCATATCTTTGGTTATTTTCAGCTGAATTTTTAAAGGACTTGCTATTTTTGAGCTAGGACCAAATAATAGTTTGCCCGAGAAAAAACAACTGTGGGAATGTTCAGAAATTGCTGTAGTTGGTAATCAAAACTTTGCAAATCTGAAACCATTGCTCACTGACATAATAGAACAGGCTACACAGATAGAAAGCAAGTTTCCTAGAAAGTGAATAGTTCATCTGCCAATTAGATTATGACTGCCACTAAAATATATGCATCTGAAAATTATATACTAAAGCAAATACAAAGGCCTACACATAAGTATAGGACCAATAAAATCCTATGGAAGCTTCTTTTGTGACAGGTTCATTTTAATCAGAGCCCCACTAGTTCAGTTTAACCATAAAACATTAGTTACTGCTCTGACACAAAAGAGTTGTGAGAAACAAAAACAGTTTGTGAGCAGAAATCTATCCTTTTCATTTTACCCACCATCTCTGATGTGCTTAAGTATTTGCTGATAGTGGAAACTTTACAGAGACCAGAATGAGGCTAGGTTCACTTTCTTAATACAAAGTAAGTGGTATTTATAGGGAAAATACTCCTAACATATTAGCTGAAAGAGAGGGACGTGAATTTATGGATAAATGACAGAACAAAAACTACTAAAAGCAGAACTGCATGTTATACCAGAATTTTCAAATCTGTTTTACCTCTCTGCTCATCCAGCTCTGCTGAAGAAATTAATTCCTTTATACGCATTTTATAAGGAGACATAATGAGCTACACAGGGGAGACTTCCAACTGTATTCTCATCTGAAGCATTAATCTAACTTTTAAAATTAAACAGACCATGACACTGGAATCTCCCTGTCATTCCTGATAAACCCTCAAGATAACATGCATTCTGTCACATTTCAAACATCTCCTTCATGTTTTAAGTGAAGTTTTACTATGGATTTACTACAGATTTAGAAGCATAGACTCATAGGATGGATTTGGGTTGGAAGAGACCTTAAAGATCGTTCAGTTCCAATCCTCCTGCCATAGCTGGGGACACCTCCCTGTAGACTAGGCTGCCCAAGGCCCCATCCAACCTGGCCTTGAACACTCCCAGGGACAGGGCATCCACAACTTCTCTGAGCAACTTGTTCTAGTGCCTCACCACCCTCATTGTGAAGAAATTCTTCCCAAAGTCTAATCTAAATCCTCCCCTCCCCAATTTAATGCCATTCCCTCTCATCCTATCACTACCTGCCCTTGAAAAGAGCAACTCCTCAGCTTTAAGACCCCTTTCAGGTACTGGAAAGCTGCTACAAGGCCTACCCAGAGCCAGCTCAACTCTTTCAGATTGTCCTCATAGCACAAGTGCTCCAGCCCTCTGACCGCCTTTGTAGCCCTCCTCTGGACCTGTTCCAACAGTTCCATATCCTTCTTATGTTGGGGATTCCAGAACTGGACACAGCGCTCAAGGTGGGGTCTCACGAGAATGGAGTAGAAGGGCAGAATACCCTCCCTTGACTTGCTGGCCATGCTTCTTTTGATGCAGCCCAGGATACGATTGGCCTTCCAAGCTGCAAGCACACATTGCCAGCTCATATAGAGCTTCTCATTGACCAGCACCCCCAGGTCCTTCTCCACAAAGCTGCTCTCAGTCATGACAGAGCCCAGCCTTGTCCTGCCCCACGCTAGCAGTAGGACCTTGCACTTGGAACTTCATGTAGTTCTCACAGGACCACTTCTCCAGCTCAACCTGGTCCCTTTGGATGACATCCCATCATTTTGGCATTCAGCTTGGTGTTATCTGCAAACTTGTTGAGGGTGCACTTGATCTGTCTATGCCATTAATGAAATTATTAAAAAGTACTTGTCGCAGTACAGACCCTTGAGAAACACCACTTGTCGCAGATCTCAGTTTGGACATCGAGTCATTGACCACTACTCTCTGGATATTACCATCCAACTAATTCCTTATCCACCAAACCGTCCATCCATCAAATCCATATCTCTCCAATTTAGAGAGGATATTGTGGGGCACCATCAAAGGCTTTACAGAAGTCCAAATAGATTACTTCCATTGATGTGATTTCAGAAAACAGACGCTGAAAAATATTTACCAGGACTCTACCTCTTTAGGCAGAACATTCAAAAGAAATACTGATGCACACTTCATTGTGTTACATAGTGAACATGGTTGTGACTTCTTTTCTGTATTAAAAACTGCCTGCTCTGCCAATTAAAAGCCATGTAGTCATAGCAACAATAATAACAAAGGATGTAGGTGAAAGAAGTGAAGATGGGGAGTTTTTCCATTCACTTTAAGCTTATTTTATTCACTGGTTAGTCCTAAACCCTTTGCAGTGACTTGCAGCAGTTAGACTATCTGCACTGAGTTTATAGCATTCCCACAAGAATACTCTAGACTTATCCATTTCTACATCCATGAGTATTACTAAAGGGATTGGATCTCCAAGAAAAAAACTGTAAAAATGCATCAGAATCTGATTGCAGGAATGGAGAACAGACTAAATGAACAGAGAGGTATTTCTTCCTCCCCCATAACCCTCACCACTGTGTGCAACTCCTGGGATTCCTGGGTGATGATGCTGGGGAAAAGTGCTCAGTCTTGGTGAAGAATCCTGGGGAGAAGTAGGACTAAACAAAGGCTTTTCAGGCTTCTTCATGGTAGGAGAAGACATATCTGCAATAGAAAAACAGTGCAATAGTGGCATGAGCTTAGAAGCGCATCTCAGAACATATCATTTTATAGACTAAAGATATTTATTTCTACTGTCCTTGCATAAATATTGTCTGTTGACTCAACTCCCCTGTGACCAATAAACTAATTTTAAACTATTGCTTTCAAATTTGAGAATGAATAATAGCCCTCTAACCAGTCTTTGACCAGCAAAGCAGAAACTGCATTCCTTTCATACCAGACAAGCCAAATAGTGAAGAAATGCATGTTTTCAGAGCCTCCCTAGACACTTCTCAGCTCCACAGAACATCACAAAATCATTTGCTCCTTCAACAACCACAAATCTCTGTTGCATATTTTAATGGAACACCTACATTCAGGTGTGTAGGGTAACTGCTATACATATGCCACTTGAAAATATTTGCTATTTTGTTATTTCAAAACCTATTCCTTCCCCTTACCAAAACCATAGTGAAAAAATGTGACCTCACTAAGAATAAAAGATACTTTAACCTCTCTATCTCATATTTTCTCTGCCTCAAGTAGTCTTACCACTTCTTCCCTCCAGTTTCCCCATCACCAAAAACATTTCTTTAGAGCTTACTGTGTGAAGACAACACTTGAGTAGGGACAAACATATGATTTCTATCACACAGGGTTACTGACTGCATAAAGCAAAATACTGGATTCTTCCTGAAAGCTTAAATTAATTAAAAAACATTAGTTGGATTTTGCACCAAATTATCTCAAGTTAATTCTAATAATTTATAGGCCACACATTAGTATCTTAAATGGGTTCCATTTCAAATCAATAACACTAATTCATAGTTAAAGCAAAGGTAATCCCATAAGTACTTTACTGGATTGGGGCCACATTGCAGTGTACTTTCCTACACAAACCATGTTAGCACCTTAAA
>WAAB01002307.1:0-27801 GCA_013389865.1 Piaya cayana | reverse complement strand
AGAGATGAAAAGCAGAAAGATGACAAGAGAACTTGGACAAAGGTATCAAAAGGTCAACAATCAGACATTGTGTCCTGTCCTGTCCTGTCAAAAATTTTCTTCAAATGTGAAAAACAAGTTCTTTTTTTTTTAATTCTCAAAAATTCTACATCATAAATAATTCTTTACCATGTTCTCATACTACCTTGGAGATAACAGTATCTATGTCCACAAATAGATGGCATTTTAAAGCATTGTATCAAAGAAAAAGATGTCTTATGCAAATAATAAGAGTTAGATCATCTCAACTCCCAGTAAAGTAAACCTGTTTTCATAAGAAGGCAGAAGACCTGCTGTGAAGCATAGCGTGTATAGCCTGTTCATCAGTAGCTTGCACAAATCTGGCTCCAGATGTATAACTATCTGAGACAGCCCAAGGTCTCAATTTTGATTAGTTATGTGATAAAATGCTGCAGGGAAAGCATGCAGAAACATATTTACGTCAGCATTTAATTAAACTGTTGTTAACTTTCAAAGAACCTTAGGAAATACTAATAAGATATGAGTTTTGGCAATTTCCTCATCAAAGCAAAGATGTTCTTCCTCAGTCTGAAGCAGCTCCTCATCCAGGCAGTTCCCTGGACAAATGTCACCTTGGCACGCTGCTTAGCAAGCCACCTGTTAGGGGAACTTGGTTGGAATCAAGCAGTGATTCAGGGCAAGTTCAAACATCCACATGCCTTTTTTCTGGACACCTGATCTACTTTCCTGCTCACCACCACAAGCAGCAGATTGCCATTCGTACATTCTTGCATGAAAAATTACTAAATCTCTTTCAAATCTCATTTATTCTTTAGCTGTTCTTATTAGTATCTATTCTACTTCTTATTTCACAAGCCTTTCTTTACAAGGTACGCTCCTGCAGACAACAGTCTGTGCAGATTCATTTACAACTCATAGGTATAGCATCACCTCCAGTTAAACCAAGTGAAAAAAGATTTGACTTACTGTATATATAAAAGTAGAGAAAGCAGCAAAGCTATGGCGTCTACAGCACCACTGGCAAGCTATAATATGCAACCTTTCATGGTACAGTTTTAAACAAACTGCTTTTTTTAACGGAAGTGGTACCTGGGATAATTTCTGGTGGCTGGTAACACTATACACGTGGCCTCACTCTCCACTGTCCCCATCACATCTGGAAGATGTGCTTGTGTGAAGCATATATGAAAACCTAAATAAAATTTTAAATTCACACCAGACAGCTGTATGACAATGATGAATCATGACAAAACCCACTGCATTCAGAAGAATCATTTTTTGTTTACTCCTGTGCAGGTGAAGAATGAGAAGAGCCACCCTGAACAGGCAAGTCTGCCTGAAAAATCATTAATTTTCAGATGTTTTCAGTCTGATTTTATTTAACACTGTAAGTATTGTGCAACCATAGACCTTAATAAAGCACCTAACAAGAATATTGACAGTTGTGTGACTCTATAGCACAATCAACTCTCATTTGTAAGAAAAAGCCTTTGTTAAATCTGTCCTAAAGACTTGGCACTAAGGTTAGATGGAAATCAAGAATCCTGAAAATCAAAACATTTTAATTCATTTATTGTATTCACAAGAAAAGAAAGAGTGAAACATTTTTGTGAAAAAAATAAGAGAGAAAGACAGATGTATCTGAACAGCTTGGTATCCGAGGTACTCTATGTCTAGAACAAAGACTTGTTAGAATACCTGTTCGGCATTAGGCAGAGATCAGGCTTTGCATCTAGCTCTCCTGATTATCCAAATGCGTTCCCTAATCATTGGCTTGTTGGTGTCACGCTCCCCCAGCTGTTTTATCTTTATCACTTATATTTTTTTTCATTTCCACAAAAAAATCAGTTCTGTTAATCAATGTTTTCCTCACTGGAAAATCAACAAAACAAGACACTAAATTAATCATGATCCAGTAAGTTCCTTGACTTTCTGAGCCACGTATAGCAAGTATCAGTGTGAAGGCCCTTTTAGTCACTTTTGAGAGAAACAATGAGATCTTACACGAAGAGATATACATATGGTGCTAAGCAGCTGAGAGTGTTCTAAACTTCAGTTTATGGAGGATGTGTCAACCTTGTTGATTTTCTTATCCTGAACAGAAAGAGGTTTGGACAAAAGACAGAGGAGTTGTATCTACCTACCCTTGTCTCTTTGAACATACTGAATGGGGAGAAGGAAGAGGTGGGGGAAAACTCAGATGAGTCTCTGTGCAAAAAAGTGCTTTCTGTTGTTTTGAGTGACTAACTGTATAAGGTAGGATAATCAAGTTTCTTCATAGCATTACTGATCATCCTACTTCTTATGGAGGGAGAGGAAAACTCAGTACAGTTCTTGTTAAAATTATATACATTGGTTTTTAAAAAGTGTAACTGTAGTGATTTCTTTTTAAGTCAGAGTAATTAGGAAAGCTGCTTACATGTTTCTAAAAGTAACTTTTTTTCCCTCCAGTTTTAACAAAAGACAGTTTATAAATCAGGAGAAAATGAAAGATATGATAGTCAAATTAGAAATTTATTATTGAATATGTACACATCAAAAACATCCACATCACAAAGTAAGTTAAAACAAGGTTTAACAGTAGGGTGCAACACAGGGATCTAATCTCATAACAGTTGTTTGACTGTCATATGACACATAAGTAATTAACTGCCACACTGAAAATACTATTTCTATTTAAATTTACATTTATTCCCATTAAGATTAGGCTGAAACTATGGCCCACTATTCTGAAAGAAAAGGGACCAGTGATTTTTCACCCTTACCTTTCAAACCCACTTTGTCACTCCTCATCAGTAAGCAACAGCAAACCTCCCAGCAGAAGTTCAGCAGCAGCACAACTGTTATCACACCTGCACTGTTTCTTGTGAGGAGAAAAATACCTTTTTCTAACATGCATCAACCTGCTGGCCAGCCTTCTTCACCCTACCTATCTCATACCAGAAGCACTGTCCAGGTGTGAGATGTCTAAGACATAAGGGCCACTAGAGAGACCATGGGGCATTGGAGTGTTGCTACTGGAGGGAGGTGAGAATGTCTCCATCAGGTCTGCAGTGACCACAGAGGCCAGCAACAGTGTGCCAGATTTCATTTCTGCAGCTGCCTCTCCTACCTCACTTCTTCCCACAACTTCAGACTTATTTTATCCAACCACCTCTTTACTAGCAGATCAGATGTCATATGGGAAGTACTTAGGAGTAACCCAGAGCTCAAGTGGAGAAGCTACCTTTTAGAAATGGAGTAGGCACTGCAAGAAATGAGACTGATTTTGGAAAACAGATAAAAAGCACGAGAATATAAGCACAATGTTGGTAACAAAAAGAAAGTAGAATAACAAATATACTAATATACATACTGCCATTAAAAAACCCACATGACGCTTCAAGTACTCTGCACTGGCGTAAAAGCCCTTAAGCAGTTACAGTGTACTTTACATACTCAACTACTTTTTTTAGTTAACTTTACACTTTAGAAATGGGCCATTTCATCATATATGAATCATTGTGAAGAGATGCAATTCCAGTAGACAGTTGTGATACAAGAGCATTACAGGAGACTGAGAGAAAATATAATTTAAAAGCCAAACAAATTAAAAAGACTTTAAGAGTACATTTTAATCATTTATTAAGTTATCCTACAGAAAGTCAACCAAACTCCAATGAAAAATGTGCAGCTATAACATCTCCTTAATGCTGAGAATCTAAGGAACTTGGCTAGAAAATTAAATCAATATTGTAACTTTAACTGCAAACGTCAGAGAGGTATTCTCAATTTCTAATGCAATAAGATTAAAAGGCATTTAGGATAAAACAATGTAAGGGATNCTTGTTGAGGGTGCACTTGATCTGTCTATGCCATTAATGAAATTATTAAAAAGTACTTGTCGCAGTACAGACCCTTGAGAAACACCACTTGTCGCAGATCTCAGTTTGGACATCGAGTCATTGACCACTACTCTCTGGATATTACCATCCAACTAATTCCTTATCCACCAAACCGTCCATCCATCAAATCCATATCTCTCCAATTTAGAGAGGATATTGTGGGGCACCATCAAAGGCTTTACAGAAGTCCAAATAGATTACTTCCATTGATGTGATTTCAGAAAACAGACGCTGAAAAATATTTACCAGGACTCTACCTCTTTAGGCAGAACATTCAAAAGAAATACTGATGCACACTTCATTGTGTTACATAGTGAACATGGTTGTGACTTCTTTTCTGTATTAAAAACTGCCTGCTCTGCCAATTAAAAGCCATGTAGTCATAGCAACAATAATAACAAAGGATGTAGGTGAAAGAAGTGAAGATGGGGAGTTTTTCCATTCACTTTAAGCTTATTTTATTCACTGGTTAGTCCTAAACCCTTTGCAGTGACTTGCAGCAGTTAGACTATCTGCACTGAGTTTATAGCATTCCCACAAGAATACTCTAGACTTATCCATTTCTACATCCATGAGTATTACTAAAGGGATTGGATCTCCAAGAAAAAAACTGTAAAAATGCATCAGAATCTGATTGCAGGAATGGAGAACAGACTAAATGAACAGAGAGGTATTTCTTCCTCCCCCATAACCCTCACCACTGTGTGCAACTCCTGGGATTCCTGGGTGATGATGCTGGGGAAAAGTGCTCAGTCTTGGTGAAGAATCCTGGGGAGAAGTAGGACTAAACAAAGGCTTTTCAGGCTTCTTCATGGTAGGAGAAGACATATCTGCAATAGAAAAACAGTGCAATAGTGGCATGAGCTTAGAAGCGCATCTCAGAACATATCATTTTATAGACTAAAGATATTTATTTCTACTGTCCTTGCATAAATATTGTCTGTTGACTCAACTCCCCTGTGACCAATAAACTAATTTTAAACTATTGCTTTCAAATTTGAGAATGAATAATAGCCCTCTAACCAGTCTTTGACCAGCAAAGCAGAAACTGCATTCCTTTCATACCAGACAAGCCAAATAGTGAAGAAATGCATGTTTTCAGAGCCTCCCTAGACACTTCTCAGCTCCACAGAACATCACAAAATCATTTGCTCCTTCAACAACCACAAATCTCTGTTGCATATTTTAATGGAACACCTACATTCAGGTGTGTAGGGTAACTGCTATACATATGCCACTTGAAAATATTTGCTATTTTGTTATTTCAAAACCTATTCCTTCCCCTTACCAAAACCATAGTGAAAAAATGTGACCTCACTAAGAATAAAAGATACTTTAACCTCTCTATCTCATATTTTCTCTGCCTCAAGTAGTCTTACCACTTCTTCCCTCCAGTTTCCCCATCACCAAAAACATTTCTTTAGAGCTTACTGTGTGAAGACAACACTTGAGTAGGGACAAACATATGATTTCTATCACACAGGGTTACTGACTGCATAAAGCAAAATACTGGATTCTTCCTGAAAGCTTAAATTAATTAAAAAACATTAGTTGGATTTTGCACCAAATTATCTCAAGTTAATTCTAATAATTTATAGGCCACACATTAGTATCTTAAATGGGTTCCATTTCAAATCAATAACACTAATTCATAGTTAAAGCAAAGGTAATCCCATAAGTACTTTACTGGATTGGGGCCACATTGCAGTGTACTTTCCTACACAAACCATGTTAGCACCTTAAAGAGATTTTGGCACTTTTAATATTGGCACACTGTATTGTGTTATTCTGGGGAACACACAATCTTCTCAGAAGTGAAAGACAGGTCTGCAAAATGTAAGCGCTTATTAAGCACAAAATGGACCAGTGCGTTCTGAACTGGCTGGAGTTTAAGGGTGGTTTTTCACCCTGACAACTGTACCCAACAAACTGAGAGACCACTTTTCTGCCCTGCATCATTCCATGTTAAGCCCTGCATAGACACTAGAACCAGACCCAGAGCAAACTCTGCCAGTGCCCCTCCACCATCCCCCTGAAACTGATCTGCTCCACTTTGGTCCTGCATACTAAGTCTGCTGATTTCCTAGACACCCTGCAAGGATCACTTCTTTAGGAAGGTAGTTGGGAAAGGATTTTATTGAGTGATACAATACATTCAACAAGAGTGAGGAATTGCTTTACAACAGAACAATTCAGCACTCAGTATTAACTGGTATGACAAAGGTTACTACATGCCTTTTCTTACAGTGATCTGTTGCAATTTTACATTGTTATCAAAGACACTGAGCACTCACAACAGCATCTCTAGATGTCTTATAAACAATTGTTATTGAGGAAGAAAACAAAGGAATGTTTTGCATTTTTTAATCTATCAGCAGGTAGCAAAGACAAAGTTGCCAAATCGTTACAGTTTTGTGGAAAGCATTCTGCTAAGTTAATAATTTTTAAAATTGAGAGAATGAATTATTTAATTGAGTTTTGCATAGGCAAGCAAGGGAAATAAGACTACACATTAAATATGGAATGATTGTCAAATATTTCATTATGTTTTATTTTCTGCTCAATTTACAGGCCTAGTTTCTTCATACAAGGCTCTAGTTCCATCAGAGCAAGAAAATTCACACATCCCCACAGCAGACGTAAAGTCCAGAACAAAACCAGCTATTGTCTTTCTACTGTTGTTCTGCATATATCAAATCTCTCTCTGCAGAAACACTGCATTGTTACAGCTTGAGGAAAAAAGATGTGTGCCTAATAGCTCTTAGACACAGCCTCCCACTACAAAACTGTGGTCATTAATATTTGTCACAGAACTTATCAGTGACCAAATATCTTGTTGACTCTGCCACTTACAGGCTACCACAAAAGAATGTACAAACATTTTAGTTTTATTTCAAATTAGAAGCACTGCATTTAAGTCTCCCCAAGGAAATAACAAATCATGGGCTGGAAGTGGAAAACCTTTTCCATATGTAAAAAACATATACAGCTTTATACAAGAAACATGAAAGAATGGGCTGCCTAGCACCTGAAGATCTATATGCATCAGCAGCTTAGAATTCTGGAATGCAACAGAGATTTAATTTGGTTTGTGACGTTATTTAATTTTAAAAAAGCAAAAGTTGGCATGTTTTTCAGAACTAAAATATTTTAGTTGCTTGAAAGAAGTATGCTATATGAAGTGCAATGTAATCAGGGTACCCATTAACCCTCAAGGGGCATCACTAATTTGAAAAGAATCTACTAAAAAGGAGATTGGTGATTATGATAACACTAGCAATCCCTTCAAAAATGCGTAATTTATTCTTGCTCCTACTTTACAGAAGTAAGAATTGTAGTTAGCACATAGAAAACAGAGACCATAAACTACAAAGCAAACACAATGAACTTCTCATATAGAAGACTCTTTCCTCATTAAGGTGAACGTTACTGGTAGTTGGGAATAGAAAGTTCAGCACTGCCATAAAAATACTCATTACCCACTAAAACAGTGACTTTAAAGTATCCTGCACAGCACACTACAATGAAGCAATTTCAGAAGTCTCATTATATATAGCATAGGCAACTGCAGAGAATAATGACTGAAGTGCAGGCAGCAGATTCTTTGTTAAAACAATGCACTTTACGTTCAGGAGTAATTCAGATAGTCCCTTCACCCCTGCAGTCGCTGTGGCTCTCCCCATGTGGGCTTGGCCATCATAACAGGGCATTCATGCTCCCACCACTACCTAATAACAGATGTAACCAATGGGGGCGACAGAACAGTAACTGTTTGTACAGGTTAGAAAGCAAGGCTGCAGCCATCTCCTCCTTGACCAAGAGAGGAAACTTAAAGCCTTAAGAGGAAGACACACAAGTTACATTTCTTTGGAGAGTTACCAGTTATCAAAATAAAAAATGGAGAAAAAATTATAAAGTAGTTTTCCGCTGTGTTTAATTTTGCTTATAAGGAACACTGCCTTTGAATAAAGCAGGATGAAGTAGTGATAATGAGACTTCATATTATTTTGCTAGTGGTTTCTACATAATAGAAAACACACTTTCTTTTTCTTCTTAAAACACACCTTATTTCTTCCAGGATATGTGATATAGCTAGTAGCTACACAGAATTTAGTTATATATTGGTAATTACATAATGAATTACAGAGGTCACAAAAATAGACCATTTGCTCTTACATCTGTATCAAAGTTTCAGGAATGAGACTCCAATCCTTATTATTTTGAGAATGAAAATAAAACAGTTTCAAGTGAGATTTTTTTTACACTTCTGGAAAAAAAAATGCTAAGTAGAGATGAAAAGCAGAAAGATGACAAGAGAACTTGGACAAAGGTATCAAAAGGTCAACAATCAGACATTGTGTCCTGTCCTGTCCTGTCAAAAATTTTCTTCAAATGTGAAAAACAAGTTCTTTTTTTTTTAATTCTCAAAAATTCTACATCATAAATAATTCTTTACCATGTTCTCATACTACCTTGGAGATAACAGTATCTATGTCCACAAATAGATGGCATTTTAAAGCATTGTATCAAAGAAAAAGATGTCTTATGCAAATAATAAGAGTTAGATCATCTCAACTCCCAGTAAAGTAAACCTGTTTTCATAAGAAGGCAGAAGACCTGCTGTGAAGCATAGCGTGTATAGCCTGTTCATCAGTAGCTTGCACAAATCTGGCTCCAGATGTATAACTATCTGAGACAGCCCAAGGTCTCAATTTTGATTAGTTATGTGATAAAATGCTGCAGGGAAAGCATGCAGAAACATATTTACGTCAGCATTTAATTAAACTGTTGTTAACTTTCAAAGAACCTTAGGAAATACTAATAAGATATGAGTTTTGGCAATTTCCTCATCAAAGCAAAGATGTTCTTCCTCAGTCTGAAGCAGCTCCTCATCCAGGCAGTTCCCTGGACAAATGTCACCTTGGCACGCTGCTTAGCAAGCCACCTGTTAGGGGAACTTGGTTGGAATCAAGCAGTGATTCAGGGCAAGTTCAAACATCCACATGCCTTTTTTCTGGACACCTGATCTACTTTCCTGCTCACCACCACAAGCAGCAGATTGCCATTCGTACATTCTTGCATGAAAAATTACTAAATCTCTTTCAAATCTCATTTATTCTTTAGCTGTTCTTATTAGTATCTATTCTACTTCTTATTTCACAAGCCTTTCTTTACAAGGTACGCTCCTGCAGACAACAGTCTGTGCAGATTCATTTACAACTCATAGGTATAGCATCACCTCCAGTTAAACCAAGTGAAAAAAGATTTGACTTACTGTATATATAAAAGTAGAGAAAGCAGCAAAGCTATGGCGTCTACAGCACCACTGGCAAGCTATAATATGCAACCTTTCATGGTACAGTTTTAAACAAACTGCTTTTTTTAACGGAAGTGGTACCTGGGATAATTTCTGGTGGCTGGTAACACTATACACGTGGCCTCACTCTCCACTGTCCCCATCACATCTGGAAGATGTGCTTGTGTGAAGCATATATGAAAACCTAAATAAAATTTTAAATTCACACCAGACAGCTGTATGACAATGATGAATCATGACAAAACCCACTGCATTCAGAAGAATCATTTTTTGTTTACTCCTGTGCAGGTGAAGAATGAGAAGAGCCACCCTGAACAGGCAAGTCTGCCTGAAAAATCATTAATTTTCAGATGTTTTCAGTCTGATTTTATTTAACACTGTAAGTATTGTGCAACCATAGACCTTAATAAAGCACCTAACAAGAATATTGACAGTTGTGTGACTCTATAGCACAATCAACTCTCATTTGTAAGAAAAAGCCTTTGTTAAATCTGTCCTAAAGACTTGGCACTAAGGTTAGATGGAAATCAAGAATCCTGAAAATCAAAACATTTTAATTCATTTATTGTATTCACAAGAAAAGAAAGAGTGAAACATTTTTGTGAAAAAAATAAGAGAGAAAGACAGATGTATCTGAACAGCTTGGTATCCGAGGTACTCTATGTCTAGAACAAAGACTTGTTAGAATACCTGTTCGGCATTAGGCAGAGATCAGGCTTTGCATCTAGCTCTCCTGATTATCCAAATGCGTTCCCTAATCATTGGCTTGTTGGTGTCACGCTCCCCCAGCTGTTTTATCTTTATCACTTATATTTTTTTTCATTTCCACAAAAAAATCAGTTCTGTTAATCAATGTTTTCCTCACTGGAAAATCAACAAAACAAGACACTAAATTAATCATGATCCAGTAAGTTCCTTGACTTTCTGAGCCACGTATAGCAAGTATCAGTGTGAAGGCCCTTTTAGTCACTTTTGAGAGAAACAATGAGATCTTACACGAAGAGATATACATATGGTGCTAAGCAGCTGAGAGTGTTCTAAACTTCAGTTTATGGAGGATGTGTCAACCTTGTTGATTTTCTTATCCTGAACAGAAAGAGGTTTGGACAAAAGACAGAGGAGTTGTATCTACCTACCCTTGTCTCTTTGAACATACTGAATGGGGAGAAGGAAGAGGTGGGGGAAAACTCAGATGAGTCTCTGTGCAAAAAAGTGCTTTCTGTTGTTTTGAGTGACTAACTGTATAAGGTAGGATAATCAAGTTTCTTCATAGCATTACTGATCATCCTACTTCTTATGGAGGGAGAGGAAAACTCAGTACAGTTCTTGTTAAAATTATATACATTGGTTTTTAAAAAGTGTAACTGTAGTGATTTCTTTTTAAGTCAGAGTAATTAGGAAAGCTGCTTACATGTTTCTAAAAGTAACTTTTTTTCCCTCCAGTTTTAACAAAAGACAGTTTATAAATCAGGAGAAAATGAAAGATATGATAGTCAAATTAGAAATTTATTATTGAATATGTACACATCAAAAACATCCACATCACAAAGTAAGTTAAAACAAGGTTTAACAGTAGGGTGCAACACAGGGATCTAATCTCATAACAGTTGTTTGACTGTCATATGACACATAAGTAATTAACTGCCACACTGAAAATACTATTTCTATTTAAATTTACATTTATTCCCATTAAGATTAGGCTGAAACTATGGCCCACTATTCTGAAAGAAAAGGGACCAGTGATTTTTCACCCTTACCTTTCAAACCCACTTTGTCACTCCTCATCAGTAAGCAACAGCAAACCTCCCAGCAGAAGTTCAGCAGCAGCACAACTGTTATCACACCTGCACTGTTTCTTGTGAGGAGAAAAATACCTTTTTCTAACATGCATCAACCTGCTGGCCAGCCTTCTTCACCCTACCTATCTCATACCAGAAGCACTGTCCAGGTGTGAGATGTCTAAGACATAAGGGCCACTAGAGAGACCATGGGGCATTGGAGTGTTGCTACTGGAGGGAGGTGAGAATGTCTCCATCAGGTCTGCAGTGACCACAGAGGCCAGCAACAGTGTGCCAGATTTCATTTCTGCAGCTGCCTCTCCTACCTCACTTCTTCCCACAACTTCAGACTTATTTTATCCAACCACCTCTTTACTAGCAGATCAGATGTCATATGGGAAGTACTTAGGAGTAACCCAGAGCTCAAGTGGAGAAGCTACCTTTTAGAAATGGAGTAGGCACTGCAAGAAATGAGACTGATTTTGGAAAACAGATAAAAAGCACGAGAATATAAGCACAATGTTGGTAACAAAAAGAAAGTAGAATAACAAATATACTAATATACATACTGCCATTAAAAAACCCACATGACGCTTCAAGTACTCTGCACTGGCGTAAAAGCCCTTAAGCAGTTACAGTGTACTTTACATACTCAACTACTTTTTTTAGTTAACTTTACACTTTAGAAATGGGCCATTTCATCATATATGAATCATTGTGAAGAGATGCAATTCCAGTAGACAGTTGTGATACAAGAGCATTACAGGAGACTGAGAGAAAATATAATTTAAAAGCCAAACAAATTAAAAAGACTTTAAGAGTACATTTTAATCATTTATTAAGTTATCCTACAGAAAGTCAACCAAACTCCAATGAAAAATGTGCAGCTATAACATCTCCTTAATGCTGAGAATCTAAGGAACTTGGCTAGAAAATTAAATCAATATTGTAACTTTAACTGCAAACGTCAGAGAGGTATTCTCAATTTCTAATGCAATAAGATTAAAAGGCATTTAGGATAAAACAATGTAAGGGATGTTGTTCATTTAGAAGCATTTAGGTTATGGCATCTCCTTTTTATTAACATTACAGTCTAAACTGGTAACAGTTGAGGATGGTTTAATAGGTGTTCTATTTAAATTTAATTTTTGCTTTATCTGGGGAATGGTTTTAAACTGACATAAAATCATTAACTCACACTGAAATATACTACTCTGATAAAGTTTGATACAGTTTTATGAAAGCAGTAAAAAATAGAAATTATGAACCTTTTCAAATGTATTTGCGTATACAGCAAAGAAACAAACAAGCTAACAATGAGGACAAAAAGTTACAATCAGTTAGCTAAACTATTTTTTTCCATCTCATGAATGTACTGTAAGAGGGAAAAAAAAATGTCAGTGCAGACACCTATAATTCATGAGCTAGTAAATGCCTATTCTTTAGGTAAATTAAGATATTCTGCACTGCATACCATAGATCGTAAAGAATCATACTTAACCTATGATTTCTAATAAGAGCTGACCAGTTTCAAAAGTACTAATGAAATCTCTCATTCAGCAATATTGGAATAGGACAATTATGCATTATAACTCCAGGACCAAATCTTGTATTAAGACATGCATCTTATCACTAATATCAATCAAAGGACATCTAGGACCACCATCAACTTAACAGGATGTTCTGTGCCTGTTCATCACAGAGTAAGGCCTACACATACAAGAAAAATAGCATTTTGCATTTACACCTTTCACTGATGTATATGGAAGATGCACATGCTAGTCCTGATTGCATTCAGCTCACAAATCTCACATGGAAAACATGAAGTAATAGACTTTGCCACAATACATTATGCAAAATAAAAGACAGAGAACCTATCTTGAGATTTTTACAGTGCATTTACTGAGCAAATAGCAGCCATTTCCAGGAACAACAAAAAAAAAAAAAAGCAAACCTTTTTTAATGCTTCCTATTCAATGTCCTAATGTATTTGTCTTTCTGTCTGTATTTCTAAATATTTCATTACTCTTCATTCACTCTGAAACAGAAGTGCATATGGGCTGAAGGAAAAGCTAGTTCCCAGAGCAGAAATTTCCTCATCTGCTATTCTGAATGTTTGAAGATACTTATGAACAAATTGTAAATTGGTCTAAAGTTATTCTAAACACAGAAAAATAGATATAATCTCTGTTCTTTAATTTCTGGAGAGAGTGTAAACTTAACATCATTCTCCTCCAATAATGGAGGATGCAAATTTTCCTGATGTACAAACCACTTCATTCATTTCAAGAAAAAGTTTATGCTTTGTCCTGTTCATGCTAGCTACTCCAGTTACCAGGCAATTTGGAATGAACACTGTTCCCTCTGAGAGGCCTGAAGGCTTGCCAGCTCAGCTGAAGTGCATTTACACCAATGCACACAGCATGGGGAATAAGAAGGAAGAGCTGGAAGCTGTCGTAGGGCAAGGAGCCTATGATGTTGTTGCCATCACAGAAACCTGGTCGGATGNAAGCAGTCTAGGAGGTTCCTGGAGTGCTTGGAAGACAACTTCCCTGCACAGCTGGTGAATGAACCAACGAGAGAAGGTGCCCTCCTGGACTTGCTGTTTCACAGAATCACAGAATCACAGAATCACCGGGTTGGAAGAGACCAATACTTTTATTAAAAATTGTAACAAAGTATCATGGCAAAATAGGTAACTGTCACAGAGGAATTATTTCATACTGGGGGAATTATTCTTGCTGATAAAACTGCTATTTTGCTGCTCTTGAGTTTGGTTATACAAAGCCACAGGCGAGATTTAAAAACAACAAAATATCAACAGTGAATGCTGCAAACAGCTAGAAATAAGAAAATGTCAGAGCCTCCATGAGAAAGAAACTGTACAAAAGAAACAGCAAAGACTTGTAAACATTGTGTGACAGGAACAGCCTCATGAGAATATAGATCAGAGTAGGCAGAAGCAGATTAAAAGGAGACCAACTATAACAAATATGTGAAAATAAAAGGCAGCTAAATTAAATACCAATCACATGCTGCCTTTCACACAAAGATGAAAGAGAGAACTTAGCAGGGGGAAAAAAACAAAAGAAGCAGCCTAAAACAATAAAAAAATTAAGTAAGACCAAAAGGTTGGTTGGTTACTGAAGAACTGAGAGCACTGATGTGCAGTGGATGTAGGAGAGCTAACGCTGGAAGATCAGCACAGGAAGCAATAGTGTGTCTTTTTCTCTATTTCACTTCTACATACTGTGCTGTACATGTCAGACTTTCCAAATAGTTGCAGCACCTCAGTCACAGGATCCATTAACCAATACTGTTCAAACAAATGTGTGTCTTGAACATCTTTTCACATCACAAAGGTGAAAGAAAAAAAATGCACTAAGCATCTAGGCTTGTAATGCATACTTTTTTCTCCATGCAAACACGTTCCTTGCTTGTAATAACTGAAAACACAACTGTTATAAACTTCCTTTAGTATATAGGTATAATCCCACAGAGGCATCCAACAGGTCTTCAGAAAATAGTCTATCATCAGACCTGTTCTGAGTCACATAGTATTGACTAAATGCACATACAGGAGTCTGTCATGGTAAAGCAAAAACTCAGTAAACTAGCATTAACTCAACCACAGTATAGAGATTGTTTGGCTTTTATTTGAAATCATTCTACTCAAAATTCTGTTGGGATGATCACAGCATACACAGTACCAAGTACCTCGCTTGCCACACATCGTTTCAAACAGTAGATAAAGCAGTTAGCAGATGGAAAAATTATTATACATAGTTTATATCATATGCCATTGACTGTTGGTTTTAACTGCATTTTTAAAACCAAGTAAGTACACATCCTAGACAGAAAAATAATGATTCTTCTTAAAAGCCATCTTTTTGTTTGAGTAATGGAAAGGTAGATGAAGAAATTTACTGTGGTTTTGAATATGTTTCGAGGCAGAATGGTCCTGTGTTACTCACCTTGATCTCTTTCATGCCATGTCCGACTCCCCGCAGCTGGTGAATTTGGAGAAGGATAGAAGTCTCCTGTCGGGCTTGGCTCCATATTTTCATCTATGGAGATAGTTTTGGGTCTTTTGCTGTTGAAGTAACATAAGACTTGGTAGTGAATATGATATGCAGCTAGTATATTCAACAAGTATTTCAACAGACCATAACTCAGGCATACAAACACCTAAAGAAGTGGATATCAGAGCTTACTTATACAATGTTGTTTAATAATACATAATGCAGCAATGTGCTTGCATTTTTCATGTGATTTAGTATTCCAAAGTCGGTGTGGATGAGTAACATACAAAAGCCTGAAAGTAGTTGGCTCAACAACCACAAAACCAGTTCATGTAACCTACCAAAAAATGTTTGTGTCATGGAAGTGTTAAACACTACACATAAACCATGAAAGCAAAACAAAGCACTGGAAAACTATTACTAATAAAGTCAAGGTAAACCAGGAACTTTGCTAAATGTGTTAATAAGGAAAAAATGTAGTTTACTTTATTTCACCGGGTCAACGTCCTAACCTTTTCAAAGGGATATAGCCTGAAACAAAGTCTTTTCATTTTAGACTAGTTTAATTAAAAACAACAAAAGGCCAATATTTCAAGTCACACTATAAAAATAAGGCAGCACTTCAATACAGTGGAGGAATGTCAAATTTCTTCATAACAACATATAGTGAAGCTGTTGTGCTGGCTGCCAAAGAAAACCAGGATGAAGGTTTTACTGGTGGTATTATTATTATTATTATTATTATTATTTATTTTTATTATTTTATTATTATTACAATGTAGACAACACTTTGAGAATTAATGTATCTATTTCTAAAATGCACTAGGTGAACTGTCAAGCCAAAAATATGATGGAATTAAATGAATAAAAGCAAAACATTTAAGAACCAGACACTTATGGAAGAGCTCTCCAGTCCTTGACTGTCCTGATAAATCCTGTCCCACAGTGCAGACACTTCCTCACGCCGTAGGGTGCAGAAACATGGGGTAATGAGAGGTCCGACAGCAATTATGACTTCATGGTACATCAGGAGGTTTCAGAAAAATCAAGGGGCTCCAGGGGCGTGACAGTACATTATACAGGAGTCAAAAGGAGGGCACAGCAGGTTCTCCACCTCTGTGGGCCCACTAGCTGCACCTGAGGGAGGAGCAGACTTGGGAAATGGGTTCATTTTGAAGCAAGGAAGATGTGGGGCCCTCAGATCAAACCACCTCTAGCAGGTTCTTGGAGACTCTTGAGAAAAACTAAAGAGCATGTGACTACTTCACACGCTTCTCCTTGTTCCATCTGTGCTAGAAATGCCCCTTGTAAGAGTGAGGCAGGAAACAATTTCATGAGGTGGGATGACACTACAAATATAATTGTTCTTTATATAGTTGTTCTAACATCTTTTCCACAGGAAACAGTATATGTCCCAACGTATCTTGCAGGATGGAGGTCCAAAGGGGAGCCACAAGACAGCCTTTGGGCCTGCAACCACTCTATGGTATCGAGCCCTGCCAGCAGGTTTCCAGTTGCTTGACCTTCCTGCAACTCAACAGCAGTTTTCTCTATAGTTTCTCTCTATTAGTAGCCTACCTCACAAAATCAGAAGAGATTCAGAAAACAGTTGGCTTTGGACAGTATTTGTAAACTGCTTGTCCCACACTATAAAACCTAGTTTCACATTAGCACTTATTTCTAGCTTTTACCTGCTTGGTGGAGAGGACAAGGACCTCTGCAAGTTTACACCTGAATTCATATCGTGGTAATATGGCTGGCTCGGAAGCTCTCCAATTGGGAAGTTCACCCCAGTTCCCTGGGTTATGGGTGCTGAAAAACACATCATCATATCAAGTCAAAGTTACACTTCTATCTTTTTAGCTATCTCTTCATTTTTACTCCGGGAAAAATATCAAGATGTTTCTACAGATATCTAATATGCTGCCCCTTGCAGAAACCAAGTACAGACAAGTTCTATCAATGTTTATATGGCTAAAAAGTGAATTATCTTCCCTGATCCATAGAAATCCCTTAGACTTTATGCACACATAATATATTTGTTGTATAACAGATAACCTGGAATCATCTGTCTGAAAAAGGCAACACAAACCTCAGCATAAAGGTAAGCCTTCTGTAGAAGAACTTTTATAATGAATGAGGCAAGGTTTATAAGGCTAACCAACATTACTTATTAAACAACTTAAATAACTGAACAATAAGAACTGTCTAAAAGGACAAAACTGAGGACACAAAAATTCTCTGCCCTTAATGTTCACTCTTTCATATTAATAATAACCTTCTGTGCTGTAAGCATGTTTTGCCGCCTCCTTTTTCTTTCATGCAGAGCCACAGGTTCTGCTTTGCATGTGTAGACTTACACACAAACACACACATGCTCAGCATTATCTTTACCTCCTTACACAGTCTGTATACCATATGTCTTAGCATTTCAAGAATAAATTATATGTTACATATCATGGTGTATTTACCTTTGTTTGCTGTCTGTGCATTGTGCATTTTAACTACTTTTGGCACTTAAAACAATAATTGCATGTTGTGTAATGCATCTGAAGGTTTGTATTTTTCCTGACAGTTAAAGTACAACACTTGTGGCTTGAGGTTAAACAAATGCATGGTAAGAAATCCCACAGAAACCACATGCATTAAAGCTTATTATTAGAAGTATATTGTGTGTAACAGCTGCAGAAGGTATGATTTCATAGCATAACTACAATATTGATTCCTTTTTTAATCTGAATGTCCTGGTACTTTAAAATGTATTTAGCCACCTGAAACCTAAAACAAAGCTGTATTTCACACTTCCTTAGCTGCCTAAACCAGCAAAATCATATCTTCAGCAAGCACAAAGAAAGAATCTGCTTTAACACTGCGTGATGGCACTGCCTAGTATTTTGTGAAAGACTTAACACAATTTTACTTGCTGAATATGAATTTCTGACCAAAGAAAATGAACTGATATGTGCATCTTAAAGCTCATTAAGGTAATTAAATTCTTTAAGCATTCTAACCTGGCATGAATTACCTCCATTGTAAAATCTAAACAGACAGTTTTGTACACTTGTGCCTCTCCGCTTTTGTCTTCAGCTCATCAGAAAAGAGATTTTCCTGGACCATTTAGATGTTATAAAGTAGGTGTCACCACTGAGGATGCTTCTAACTCTAACTTTCAAGTATTTCTCTTCACTTTCTAGTGAAGTCTTAAAAGAAACACTTGAATAGTGTTGATACTAATGGGAGAAAAGAAGCATTTACAAAGCAATGTCAAATGAAAATAAACACTGGGTTTATGCAGTACTATTATAGAAAACTCCTAGAATTCCACAAAACAGATCACTTTTATTTATATTCACTTTGAGTTTTCTTCACCTACCCCATAATTATATTTATGGTATTCACTTTTTTGCATGTTCATGTGTACAGCATTTCTGATGTCAAAACAGGCCAATGTAATTAGAAATTAAATTACAGTTAGTACTATGAATAAAAGAAACAAAAGCATATAACAAATTGTTAGCCCTTATTTATATTCATCCTGTGATTTTTGCTTTAAAGCACTACAAATTCATAAACAAACTAAAAGAATAATTAATTGGTTTAGCAAAATCTAAGAATCTATAAGACAACCTTAAGAAGCTACAAGTCTAACTGTAGAGGGGGTTGGTAGTAATTTTATTGACATATCCGTCCATTAAGCTGTGCAGAGGGACACATAAATTGATTCAATCTTTAAATACTGAAGAGACAAAAGATGACTTCTGTTTGTTTTATTACAAGCACATGCAAGAGGAACTGTAATACTGTGGTCATAGATACCAGAATTTTGTGTGGTTATGGGTATTTTCCATGCATCTACCACCTTAAGGAGAAAAAAGTTCAACATAAAAACCGCATTTGATTGTAGCTGGCTTTGGAAATTATTAAATGTAAATGACAACTTACTTCTGGACACCCTCACAAGTTCTGACACATTGAACACTCCAGATTTTACAAAACTGTCCTCAAGGTACACTGAAAAAGATCACAATAATATAATCAGTAAAGTGACACAATTAATTAGTAACTATAGATAAATTTATACACCAGCTAACAACAGTGTCAGCAGAGTCCCAGAACTATAATACACAGATCAAAGCACACTGAAAGCTACTCACAGGATCTAATGAGAGCAAGCTGAAATTCAAGTAGAGGTGTAAAAAATCTTGATGGATTGTATGAAAGTGATTTTTTACTATATGTATGAAAACTAACACGCAATACACTGATATCCTAAGCACACAGAAAATGTCTAGAACTACTTCCTTGTACTAGTATCTTCAACTTTTAAGTTGGTAATGAACTAATGAGTATATCAGCTGGACTAAGCAATTCCAGAATAAGCAGTCCTGTTCTCTTATAGGTTTCTGTTAAAATAGATTTTTATTTAACTCTTACCTTGCTGATAGTGACTTTACACTACCACCCCCATTACCAACTCATGACCCCTGAGGCAGATGAGGGTTTCACTGTTATTTCCAGTAAAAACTGGAACTGGGCAAAACAGCTGAGCTATTCAGTGAGGTTCTTATATACATGCTGAACATACCTAGAAACTTATGTTTAAGAAACCAGATATTGTTTAGGCTTATGTTTACTTATTTGAAGATAAATGTATATGGATTGTTTTCCCTCCTGTGAAATTCAGGGACAACTTGAAGCATTGCAGTGATCAACAGTCACTATAATCAGAAAAGCAACTGCAAAAAAGTACAGTACTTACTTGTAAGGGTCAAATAAGGAGGGAAGAGGCAAAAAGAGCATTTTTCACTGTTTAATACCAGTCTTACTAGGGCCACACAGCTGCCTCACCCAGAAGCTCTAACACTATTTAAGAGTGCAGGTATAAACAATGTACCTAGCAACACAAGCTGAAAGAATGCAAATGTATCCAACCGAGCACATTTCTAGACATCTTTCTTACACTGTTAGCCCTATAAACAAATGTCAGTCTTCCCCAGCTGAAAAACCATCCAGGGAGCAAGCACAGTGGGCATGCAGCTATATATAGGCATATATGATCATCCTGTACAATGGTATGCCAATACCATCTTATCTTCCAGTCAACATCACCCCACACAATATCCCTGGATGTATTTATTTCCACTAGTAACTTCTCCAGGTCTCTTTTTTCTTCACTTCCTTTCACATACCTCTCCCTCTCATTTTCAACAGCTTCTCTCCATATCCATTACTTTTTCCTCTCTTTTTTGTCCTTCACCTGGATGATACAGATCCCTCTGCAATCTTATACATCTCTAGTTTCTAAGAAATAAGTACACATTTCATAAAAAAATAAAGAATTGTTTTTTCTTTTCCACTTCTTCAGTTTTCATTTTTTAACCTAAGCATGGATAAGCTTGGGGAATGCAAATAATTCCTCCAACAATGGCAGTCTTTCCTTTCCCTTCTGTGCCAGCTTCCTCCATCAGGAACAGTCTGAAATATTACATGGTTTCTTGATTTTAGTTGGCCTCTAAGTGAAGTGTGGCTTAAAGTCAGTGTATAAGCACACATACAGCTCTGGAGCTGGTAATGAGACAAGACTGCACTTCTCTGCTGCTTATTCAAATACCACTCACTACTCTGAAAGACGGCTTCTCTCACTCACATTAGGCTAACTTAAAAGAAGCTTTGCCCAAGTAGATTAGTCAAGTAATGACTAGGTGAGAAGAAGCCCTAAGGATCATATAAAAGGAATGCTTTTGTCAGATTTTACATGTAACACAGGCATATGTATACATGTGTATGTGCACACACAGACATAGGTGTTTAATCTTCAGACTTCATTCACAAATTCTTAGTTTTTCTCACTGACAATACTGAGAATAGCCACATAAAACAGAGAAATGTAGTGTGTTTCTCTCCTTGTGATAATGAGATGGGAGCAGAGAAAACTGCCACTGAGTGGTACTGTTACACATCACCTCCTCACAGAAGGATGCACTGTTCATTGAGGGATCTTTGTTTTTCATCCATGTTTCACCCTGCCTTGAATGATCAAAAAACACGACACTCGCAGACATATATAAATGCCTTGCTTGGTATTAGGAAAGAGAGGGAAACACACTCTATATATGATAAAGTATAAACAGTAAGAGTGTATGCAGCAAGACAACAGTATAGGACATTTTGTCTTTATGGCAGGGACACTGTCTGTTACCTTGTGAGGCTGATCTTGAGTTAACACCCAAGAAAAAAAAATGTGGTGATACTCTGTATGGTATAGGTCTTGCTGGTATTTTATTAAGCATTTCTTAATCACAGCTTGCATTAACATGTAAAGAGTCTTAATCAGTGTTCTTTGAGTGTGTTTCTGACCTGTTCAGTACAGACACTAACGTATCTGGTAACAACCTACTGTTGTATTCCTAACAGAGAATTTACTTTATCTTTTGATGGTCATAACACTTTGCTGTCTTTATTGTTCAAAGCTAAGGTAAGTACTGAATACCGTCATTTACTAAAAGTCATCAACAATCAGAGATCTAAATTTCTGAAATGCATTTCACAATTTGTAATTATTCTTAAAAATCAGAGTTCTACAAAAAGGATATTTTTTTCCAAAACCCCCATAGTGCAATGCTGTATAAGCAGCCAGTAAATTCCAAACCCCATGGAAAACAGTGCAATTTTTTTTCTGCATTTCCTTTTAGTTTTGAACAAGGCGAGTATAAAATCTGTCTTCTCTTCTTACTTTTTTATAGACAATCCCTTTTAGAAAAAAAAAAATCCAAATAAAACTACAATGATCAGAACAGTCCCAT
The DNA here is from genome assembly GCA_013389865.1 of Piaya cayana. Classification (NCBI taxonomy): domain Eukaryota; kingdom Metazoa; phylum Chordata; class Aves; order Cuculiformes; family Coccyzidae; genus Piaya; species Piaya cayana. Next base: position 5,976 of record WAAB01002307.1, on the reverse strand, counting down.
CAAGAATGAAAGATAAACAGGTTAAGCCAAGCAGTGGTGCTGATCAAGCTGCCCTCATACAGTCAGATAAAGGAGAAATCTTCAGTAATGTCTCCAGCTGCTGTAGAAGTTATTCTGTCCTAGTCCTTATACCTCTAATCCTGTGCTATGACTTCAAGAGCTGAGTTACAAGTAGAGCTTTTAAGCATGTCTTAAAATGGACAACAAAAAAAGTTGTTTACACCTACTGAAACGTATTTTCAGTTTGCACTAAAATGTACTGTCATGGATTTTTTCTCTCATTACTTAATATCTTACCACTGACATATAGCTTTACAAATCTTTAACCAGCTTTTTTTGTCTTCTGGTTTAATTGTACTTTTATTAATAGAATGCCTGTTTGTGTTCTACTGTATATTGCCTAGTGACAAAACATAAAATTGCTTCCTGGTATCATCAAACATCTATTTTTTTCATGGATAAACCTTGATTTTGAGCAACTTGTAAAACTGGAGTAAGGAACTAATCAGCACAGGAAACAATTACTGCTCTTTTATGTCCAGATCATTAAATGAGGACTTATACAGCAGTAAACACACTTACTAGCAGTGAGACAGGTTCATCATCAGAAGCTGCCATTAGAAGAATGGCTGGAAGATTCAGCCTGATGCACAAAATAGTAGGAGACATCAGCAGCTTGACTTAAATTATGCAACATAATGTTTTGGATGCTGCTACAAGTTTGGTCTACTTCTGAAAGTGCTACAATTAAAAATTAAAACATTTCAGAGTACAATTTGATTTGATTGAGTCTATGAAAACTTACGTTTTAAGGATCAGCTCCTGCTGTTCTCTACAATATCTATCTTCTACAGGAAGTTCTTTAATTTCAGCAGGAATCCTAGTGGCATACAGCTACTACTCACAGTCAGAACTGGTAGTGAAAAATAAGTCTCACAATGTTCATAGTAAATTCACATACAGTTAGCAGATTTGCAGTTCATTTTCTTATTGCACACATTTTGAAGCCAGTATCTTAAAGAGAACTAGAAGCAGGCTCCCATTGGACCAAAATTTCTTAAAGGCAGTTAAGGGTGGATTACCTAAGGCAAGGAGTGACATAAAAGATTTTAGTGATGATGTCATTTGAAACAGTTGAACTAAGGGCTCTCCAGAGAGTGAGGTTATTTTGGTTATCACATGGTTGTCTCCAGTTTTGCTGCACACCCACAGTTTGTTTCGGGTTGTTTTTTTCCTGAGACTTGCAATGATTTTGTAACTGGGACAGGAAATGAATATGTTACCAAAAAAATCCTCTGACTGCATTGAATTTTTCAGCATACTAAGGAACTAAGAAGATGCCCATGCCATTTTCAAAAAAAACCCCAAAAACAAAAACCCAGAGATTTTCAGTACTCTTAAATTAATAACCAGAACTATAATATCATTCAGTGATGCAGTAATTTGAAGAAGTATACAGCTGGTTTAACAAGCACTGAAAAGCATGTACTAAAACCCAACAAGTGAGTTGCCGTGACACCTAGCAAGAAATCGAAAAGGTAACTAACACAAATGCATATTCTCTTTGCCTCCAGAGGATCTCAGGCCACATACAAACTACAGCCAAGATTTGAAAAAAAAGATTAGACGAGCAGCTTTGTAACAGCTACAGGACTACCAGGTACCAAAAAGGAATTTTCTCATGCCAAAGCAGGTTGCTGGAATTCTAACTGGTAACGTAAGAGTTTTCAGTAATCTCCTGCTCTGTGCCTAGTTTGAATAAGAGCCATTGTGCTCACCACTGAGGATAACAGCGTCAGAAATGAATATAGCATCAGAAACGATCACAGCATCATTTATTTACACAGTATGGTTATAAAGAATTATAGACAATGCAAACAAAATGTCAGAAGTAATCCTAAACCCATATACAGTAATAACTACTCACACCAAGTTTCAAACCAGCATCCAAGACCAAAAACTCGTCCTCTCGGAAACAGTGGGTATATAATCTGTGATCAGTTCTGATTGTCAAGATAGCACAGCCGCGCACTGCTCCCAGAATGCTTCACCTTGCTCAGGGCTGACAGCCTGGCAAGGAAGAGTATCACTTCTCAATCATTGGCACTACTAATTCATAGAGCATTTGGGAAAGACAGAACTCCATAGAAAATCAAGCCTTGACCAAACCCAGTCCTGTTTTAGTTTAACATCATTATCTGCAATGGCATGGCTGCAGGCATATTGAAAAGAGTAAGCATTTCAGAATATCCACTCCCATGTTGAAAAAGTGAAATTAATATATGTTTGTTTAAATACAATTCTGTCTGAATAGTATTTAAACTTCTGCTATGGCACTGTTGCTTTCACAAGAAAAACTGCTAATGACAATAAGACCAGGGAATACCTCTTCAGTTCCTATTAATTAGGGGGGTAATTCCCTATTCACAACAACGTAATTTACAATACAGTAAAATAATGAAACCACGTGTGTTCTGAGTCATTCAGAACTCAAAAACATTTGCTTATTGCATTTCCAAAAGAGAGCAAAGATTGAGACCACATTACTCTTCAGAAGTTACTTCTGAAACTATACATTTTAAACATTAAAACTGAAATACTTCTATCTAAAATGATTCATAAATAGGCAAATTTATTACACATTTCTTAGGGCTCAATCCAAAAAGAATGTTCTCTCTATGGCTGCTAGCCATAGTGAAAATGTAAAAAAGCCTTTGGAGCTGTACAGCTGCAACAGAGATTTGCATATCGAGAGGCAGGTGAGCCTGATTGCAAGGTTTTTGGCAACACCTTCTTTAATTAGAAAAAAATATATAAGTAATAATAATAAAGGGTTATTTCACTCAGTTCTTCTTTGGGAATGGTTCCCAGAATAAAATTTTCAGTGAAAACAGAAAGGGGAAACCAATTCCAGGACAGTAAATTTGGGGCTGGGAATTCACATACCTATCCCTTATTCAGATTAAGGATCATATCAATAGATTAATCCCCTGACAACATTTCAGGGGTTACTGTGGAGGAAAGAAGGGAAACAATGGGAAGGAATGAAAGGTGGAGAGAGAGTTTTCTCAGTCTTTCTGTTTACATGTGTGTCACCCTATATTAATAACTTAATATTCATCAGCACGCAGGCTCAAATTTAAGTCATTCCTCATTCAGCCCTGACTGACATTATAGAGTCTACAAAATTTTTACAAAAATATCCCTTGGACTGGCTAAAGTGGAGTAAATTCCATCCAGAGGTCTCACTTGCTATGAAGTGCACTCAACTACTTGGATAAAAGCAAAAATCCGAACACACTTGTGTTCCCAGCAATAAGGTTTGTAACTGTCTGTGTTAGAATGGTTAGGTTTCCTTTACATATTCTGAAAAGCTATTTTGTATTCTCCAGTGATGGACAAGAATATCTTCTTGCCATGTAAAGATAATACTTTACTCTGTCAGTATTTCTATTTCTTAGTGTTATTTTAGCAGTTAAAAAACCCCCACAGATTCTTTAAAAGGCTGTCTTCAAAGATTTGAGCAACATGGCAACAACTGGACACAATAGTGGTAATGCCAGTGTATAAATAAATCAAGCGTGCCAAGCAGCAACCTCACACCAATGTCAGGTAGCAAGTAACCTTGTTAATGCCAAGCAGTTGTGGTCAGCAGCCAATAAGGTAAAGAAAGAAAAATAAAACAGTACAAAACCCAGAAAACCCTCTACTAGAAGAACTGGCTAGTAAGGATTGTATCACTGGAGAAGAAATCGTTACGACTGGTGCCAATATCATATAGTTTAGTAGTAGTTCTGGGCATCTTTCTTTTTTTACTCACCCTAATAGTTTTCTTATGCCTAACTGATGACCTTACTGCAAGATCATTCCATCTTCAGTACATACCCTCCTACATCTTTGCTGGTATTTCAAGACACACATGTTAAGGAAGTCTCACTTTTTAGATTTTCTTAAACTATACAAAACATCTATAGTATTTGCAAGGAGCAACTAATACAGCATCACACTGAAACTGCCACATTAGGTCTAGTTCAACAGTCTGCCCTTGAGCAGCAGCTCTGAGCAGATGCCCAGTAGAATAGTCAGAAAGAGAGGAGGCCTGGAGCATTTTGGTTTCATTTGTTAGGTTTTTGGGTTCTTTTTTGATGGATAGTGTCCAATGATCCAAGTATTTTCTGCTGTAGAACTTATTAATGCAGCTGTGCCTTTATCTGCTTAATCACCCTCAAAAGATACGTGGACATATCCATTCTTTCTTTGAAACCATTGTAAACTTTTAAGTTAGCACCATGCTAGCATAACATAAACTTTTAGATTACATGAACTTAATGACTGACACAGACAACAGCAGTGTTTGAACTCTTCTCCTCACTCAGTTCAGTTCATCTTCTTAGCTATCACTGTGGAGAAGCAACCTTTATAATCCAGCTCTTACAAAAACAAGTTTCACTCCTTAGATGAAGGTTATGGACAAACAAAACTTAGAGGACATCCCTGGATTTTCCTACAAAAGCTACATACCATTTTCACCACAAGCTGTGCGATCTTAATACTGTATTATGCTATCAAAGTTTTCAGTATATTTTTAGGAATGTATTGTAAAGAGTTCCAGCAAGCTCTTAATGTTGGGGTTTTTTTGTTTGACAAGTGGCATTGCCCTCCCACCATGGTTAAAACAGCAAATTACCAGACACCCTAAAGAACGCAAGAGTCTAGCCAAACCTAGAAAAAAACACTGTTAACACCAGCAGCCTCGCCAACTACCACTCAGTTTCCAACCTCCTCTTCCTTGACAATGTCTTTGTGAAGGTTATAGCAACCAAAATCTAACAGTACCTATCCCTTGCCAATGCCCTGGCTCCTTGACACACACAGGCATCAGACCAAAACATGATAGAAGAACAAACCCTCCTGGCACTGCCAGTCTGTGTGCTCCTGGCCTAGAACTGAAAAAAAACCTCAGTGTGGATATTCTCTGGGGCTCTGACAGAAGTGATTGCCTGGTTCTAATAATAAGACTCATGAAATTTAGTAAGACTCATGTGAAGTTTAACAAGAAAGAACAGGACAGCAGCCTTTTTTCCAGAAAAGCTGACCAGAGTGCACTCCCTCTCATTCTCCTGCACAGCTCCACAAGTCCTGTATTTTGCAGTCTCTCAAGCCTCAAGGCTTTCTCCCTGATAGTTTAATCCCAAGACAGTATCACACAGGGAAGCTGAACAATGGTAGAAGTTCATGTATCCTCAAATAGACAGATGACATTCCATTACATCTCTGTTTCTGCTTAAATGAAGGTCTTCAAGGGGAGCAAGGCATGGTTTCCACTTTCTGTCCGCACTTGACAGCAAATAAACGGATAATACTGCCACTAGTCACTCCAAAGCATGAGAAAGTGTTATGCTTAAATTCTAAACCATAGTTTCATGATGAAACCAGAAACAGATTTCTCTGCCCTCTATCTCCTTCTACTTTCTGGGACGCTGGAGTCTATCAAATATTGGGGCAACTGGTCTTCTCCCACAAGGTTGACAAAACAAAGCCTGTATAGCTCATTTGCTACCCTCCCCAGGGCTCTGTTACTGGTAGCAAGACTTCTCCTTACTGGAGTAGCATGCAGGTGAAAACAGGAGTTGATGAGACTGGACTCGCTAGAGGATACGGTCTTTACTCATGAAATACATACTCCTACCTTCCTACTTCAAATGCTAAATGGCACTCTAAAAACAGAATTGTAGAACAAGTTGTTTCCAGACTATGCCTTCAGCTTCCCAAACCCAGAGTTTACAAAAGATCCTTCAAAATTATGACGGGTAATGTACGTGGCCTTCCTTGAACTCACAGATATATTTTAAAACTAAAATAAATACAGCTAAATGATCCAAGTTTTACAAAATTGTGATTATCTGTGAGGAAATTTTTCAGTCTTGTTTTAGGTGTAAATTTACTGTTTGGGGTTTTTCAAAGAATCATAGAATC
>WAAB01002299.1:0-16210 GCA_013389865.1 Piaya cayana | reverse complement strand
TGGCATGAAGGGAAGCTGTGAGTAAGTTGCTGGAGTTGTAAAGCCACAAGTGAATATGCTAGCAATTTCAGAATGATCTTTTTAATTCTCTTTCTCTTTAAAGCTTTCTCTGTAAAGGCTTTATGTTTCTTTAATCTTTTTCAGCGTTGACTGTTAGGACAATAGGGATTTTAATTTACCATCAGCCCCATCCTATTCTCTCTCTCCCTTCCTCTTTTGTTTTTCTTGTCTATCACGTAGAGAATTGAGGATATTTTCCTCAACCACTCTCTTGCGTTTGCAATGATTTTAGAATAAATTCCAAATCCGGAAAACCTCTCTAGCTAGGCTAATAACTGCATTCACACTGCAATGGGCATTTGAAGTTACAGCCAATTAATTAATTTCCAATAACCAGTGATGTCCTATAAAACTCAGAAGATTGGAAATGGAATACTGAGTCATTTTACAAACTTTTTCTTTGAAAATGTTAAAAACAGTAAAAAAACCCAAAGCAGTCATTTGTTTTAAGAGCCAATCTGAATACACTAAGTTTTGGTTTTAAAAGCCTTTCTGTTTTCACTCCAAAATATATAATTCACATAATTTAGGAACTGTTATAAAATAAGTCCTTAATAGATTTTTATTTCTCTTTCATTTAGTGTGAAATAGAGAGCCGTGGGCTTAGTCCATTAAGCCGTGATATCCGTGACACGAAAACTACAAATATTCTGAAGTTTCCAAAGCAAACAACCCCAAACCTAAAAATTAGCTTCAAAACTCAGAAATCAGCCTGCGGGAAGCTCAAGGAAATGAATAAAAATATCCAGAAGGAATTAGAATCAATACTGGAGAGACAGTAATTGGGTTGACTTTAGGCTAAGTAATTCATGCACTGAAAGTCTCATGATTTTGAGGGCTGGATTTTTTTTTTCTTTTCGATGTGCTTAGATTTGTCTTCAGCCTTGGTCTTGACCTTACTAGAATTATGGGACTTCTGCACGGCTGGCATTGCTTTTGCTCATTACCAGAACATATATAAATATACACATATATATACATATATACATATATACATGCACATATGTATATATATGCAATGTATATGTATATATACATATTTATTTCCATAATATGAAAAAGACCTTTTTTTTTAAAATGAAATACATCAGAAGCAAACTACTGCAAGCCAGGAAAGTAATTACCGCCCAAGGTAGACCGGGTGCAGGCCTGTGCTTATATGTGATATTTCCCTGGCAATTGTGTAGACACAGGAGCAAAACTTCCACTTCAAATACTGTGCTAATGTCTCCTCCTTCACCATTAAAAAGTAAATTGTTATATTCTGCCTTTTTATTAGGGAAAAAATGCATACTTCTGAGCATTCAGCCAAGGTCAACAAAAAATAAATTCACTAACTTCAATAAAGTAATTTCAGATCTACACCACAGTAGGCATAAATAAGCATTTTTCACTTGCACTCAAAGTTTCTTCCTAACTGAATTGTTCAAGGAGATCCCATATTTTCACTCAACACCATAAAAAAAAGCTTTTATTCCCTCTTTGAAAAAGTAAAGCCTTCCTTTGCTATATTGTCTACCTATACATTCATATGGTCAGCACAAATTACTGGGATGACTCTGCCAAAGAGGGATATACTTGTAGTCAGCAGTCTCTTCTCCTTAGATGTCAGTGGTCATATCAAGGAAGTAAACAAATTTAGAAATTAGACTGAGCAGAAAAACAACAGCAGAAAATTCTAGTTTGGTACTTCCAGTAAAATAAGAGCTCCTCTTCCTGGCAAACCTTCTGGGCTGTTTGTGTAGCTTCTCCATGACAGAGGACCTGATGCNGATTCTATGATTCCATGAGCAGAGGACCTGACACTATATATTATATACATACATATATATAAGTATGTATGTACAGCTTGTGCCCACGAGCACTGGCACTCTTGCAGCCAGTGGTTTGCAAAAAGCCATATTGGTATAGACTTAAATAAGAAATGAGATCCAAATTTTGACCAGCTCAGGCAAAGTAATGTAAGAAGTTGGATGCAGAAAAAGGATTTGCACCTCATTTTTCTTAGTGTCACACTGCTCTAGAAAGCAGTGATGAGGGTCATCCTGTAGGATATCTGGAAATCCATAAAGCAAAAAGGAAAAGGCAATGTTGAGAAAACTGAGCTGGAATTTATCCTTTGCAATTAAAGACGGTGTTTGTTCCCTATTCTGGCTCACGGAGTCACAACTTATAGTTTACACACCTGTATTTTCTGGGCAATATAGCCTCCATCTGAAACCCCATCCATTCAAATTACTACATTTCTTCAGGTTCTCCTGTGAAGAAACATTCTACCAAGGCAGAGTAATATAGTTTGGCCTCTGGATTGTTCCAGGAGCTTCCATAACAATTATGAGCCAGTATTTCTACTCCTAAGGTCTTGTGAGAGTCAGGATGCATATCAGCGCTGATAACGCTGTGATTGCAAAAGAACAAAAATAACCACCGTGTCTATACCTTTTAACCAGAGAGTACCTCTATAAAAGCAATACGGTTCCAGGTAAAAGTAAACATATCTGTTTTAATCCATTCTCTCAGATTTCTTGAGTTCCTTAGTGGAAAACTTAATACTATAATATATCTGGCCATAATGGTAGCATGAAAGGCAAACAAAATACTAAGATATCTTTCTGCTCTATTTTTTACTGGAAGGCTGACAGTATCCACAAATCATCTCAATAGCATGTTCTTACCCATAATTATGTCTTCAATTTTGGTTATTTCATAGAACGTGTAACAATAATAAAGGGATATACTAAGAAAAGATGCAAACAATAAAAGAGGCAAACCTTTAGATAATTTTGGCTTTAAGTATGAATAGATAGAAAATAATAAGAAGGTTTAAATTCTGTAGAAATGATAAAAAGGAAGCAGTAAATAAAATACTGAATGTTGTGTGTTACTTACCAGGAGGTAAACTCTGAGATCATTTAAACTTTCCTAATGCAGGATGGATAAAACATTCAATAAAACTGAAAGCTCTCTCCTTTCAAACATGTCAGAAAACATAAAATTATACATCTTCTCTTGCACCTTCTTCTCATAGTATTAACCTCTGGAACTCAATGTCAGTCCCTGTTGGGATTCTAAAGAATAAGGATTTGTGGAGATAATAAGAGCATCCACCATCAAATGTGTAATGACAACTTTATAAGATGCTCACGCTTCATGAGATCAGCCAACCACATACTACAGTTAGAAAAAAAATATCTCTATGAAACCTTGTTGTTCCTTCTGAGTTATCCTTCTTACAAATGATAGAGAGAAGAAAATTTTGGGGTTTTTTTGACCAGGCCAGGGTCCATAGTGATAGTACAATGTCTCCTGAAATGTAAAACAAGTGACTATGATTATTTTGCTGCATCCAAAGGAATTAGCAACATCTCATAGGATTTCTGAACCCCTATGGATATGAATAATTTAATATTAATATATTTCATGGAAGCCAGGTCCTTGCAGACTGGAAAAAACCCACAAATAAAAAGGAGATGAGATGCAATGTTTATTTTAGCTTGGTCTGAGTTGTCTGAGAGAATTGGTTTTGTTCTTGAAAGGAGAAGGCTTCAGGGAGACCTTATTACTATGTACATAAAGGGTATCTACCAAGAGGATGATAAAACAAGGGGTAGAGTCATAGAATCACCAGGTTGGAAGAAACCCACGGGTAATGCATGTAAGTTGGTCCTGGGGAGATCCCGATTGGATTCCAGAGGAAAATTTTTCAGCATGAGAGCAGTTATACATCAGAATAATCTCCTCGGGGAGGTGGTAGATTGTTTTATGCTGGATGTTTTTAACGTTCAGATTGACAGGGTGCTGCGTTATCTCATTTAGACTATATATCACATAAAAAAAAGTTGGTCCAGATGATCCCTGAGGCCCCTTCCAGCCTAGCATTTATGATTCTATCATCCTATAATATCCTCTTTGGCTTGTACATGGGTAGAGTAGCCGCTCACTACTCTCCAAAATACATCATGCTGCATTCCCCATAAATAAACTTGTGTGCACCCATCACAAGATGAACTTATTTTCCATCTACCTGCTTGTTTTCTGACAAACCTAACATGTGCTGCGAGCAGGGGCCTGGGGAACAAACATCCTACAAGAACTTCTGAAAGGCAGAGCAAGGAGAAGGATAGTTCATCTCATAGTTAAAGAGTAGTTCTTGTGGAATTGCTTTTAGTTACTAGGGTTTAACATGACACAATACAGACATAGATGTACACCAAGTCACATCAGCCAAAGAAATGTCCTATCAGTGCTTGCAACATCTAAATGGAGAACAGTTTCCTGATGTGGTGTAATGAAGTGTTAAGTCACTTGTGCAACATGAAGAGGCTGTTGCCACAGTGAGTTGGCTTTGCCTTTTCCAGCCACAGAGGGAAGAGTAGTGACAGTGGAGTCGCACATTTCCCCTCCATTCTCATGCCCAGCAGGAGAGGCTGCTGGTACAGCTGCCTGCTTCTCTCCAGAGTGGGGCAGATGTAGGAATGTCAGCAGGAATGCATAAATCTCCTGGAGCGAGCGCCAAGAGGAAGTCCTCTCTACTGGAGGGAGTCGCACGTAATTTATTTTCATTCACGGCCTTTTCCTTTTATGCTAGCAGATAAGTAATCTTCCTCTTCTCAACTACAGCCTTAATTATAGGAGACAGAAGATTATTTACCACATTGCGATTTCTTTCAGATCCATTAGTTTGCTCAGTGTACAGCTAACCATGGCATTACTTTCCTTTGACAGTGTTACTGGGAAAGAGTTTAGTAATATGCAAAAGCAACATTTTGGTGTTATAATGCTCAAAACGTATCTACTCTAGCCTTGTTTTAAAGGGTTAGGGAGGCAGAATACCAACATACCTTGAATTTGCACAATCCACCCCACAGGGCTATCAGAAGACTTTAATAAGAATAATTGATACAATAATCTTGGAAAGCACTTTTGAAATGGAACTGTATTAAGTTTATTAGCATATAACAGTACTATGTAATGGGTCAAGTCATTAACTGGAATATCATTATAGATTGAAGAGAGAACTGGATTTAAAAAAAAAAGTTCCATTATTTTTACTTTTACTATTTTTTCAATAGTCAAATATCTGTTCTAAAATGTGCCTTGAAATAATTGAAGATGGGTTTTATAATCTATCCAGAGTAGACACCTACTGCACCAATAAGCTGGTTACTTTCATATATTTCCATGCTCTTATCTGTAGCCTTCATGGTAAAAAAAAAAAAAATGTTTTGTTCGCTTTTTTCATTTTAGAAGTAATTCTTTTCACACAATTCCTGAAAATGCAGCTTTTAAGCCAGTGACTATGAGAGTTCATATCAAGCAACAAAAGATGGTTATAGAGGACAAGGAGCATCCATGCAGTGCACAGAGGTAAATGGACTATTTCAAAGAGCCAGAGCGGAGCTAAGGAGGAGGAAGAGGAGCGTGAGGAGAGTGCCAGTACCGCAGTGTTTGCTGGTTCATGTCATAAGGTGAAAAAAGGAGCAAGGAGGACTGCGGCTCCTTAGGCTCTGCTTGTGCAGTACCGCGCTGCCAACAAGTGATTCTCCTTCAAACCTCACAATCAGATTGCTTTTTAAAATCCCATTTATATTTTCAAGACAAATTCTGAAAGGGTTAAAACCTAAAAGTATAAATCCTGATGAAAACGTAAATAAATCCCTAAACGTACCAATAAGACCCCCTCAACTTATACCCTTTAAAGTGGCAAGAAGGAAGTTGAAACAATTTTTCCAACCTCAGGGATCTGTTCCCTAAACAAGGATTCCTTGTGGTGCTCCCAGACATTTCACAATACTATTCCCAGGCTTTGGAACAGCACTAAGGTCTTTTCACATCATCGCTCACTAGTGTTGAGTTTTTCCCTTAGGAGAAACAGTACAAGTGTTTTGTCTGTTCTGCCTCCCAGGTGGGCTGTGGGAACACTCTGCTGTGTTTCTCTACCTCACAGCAATCCCCTCCATCCCAGCTCCTTACAATCAACACAGGACTCGCTGCCTGCTTCCAGAGGTCCCTGGAAAGCACGCACAGGCGTCCTTAGAAAGAGAGAATATCACTGATGATGTGTTGAGTTGTGATGTAAGACACATCCTGGGGGTATTCCTTGTATCAGCATTGACTCCCTCATTACTTACGGGTTTTATTTTCCTTTGCAATGCTGAAATAAATTCTTGCACAAATGATAATAATAATAATAATCTTTTTTTTTCCCCTGCAAACCTAGTAATAAGCACCTGTTCTTAAACAGCAGTTTTGATCTTGTTTGTGGCAGCAGTTCAGGGTGTGGATTAGTTACAGGGGTAGTGAAATTAAAGAAATCTCTGCTGCTTCGTCTAATAATAACAGGAATATGGCCAAAGGGGAAGTGGAGTTTCAATGGAAAAACAGAACAACATTCAGTTACAGTAACAACTGTATTGTATGTTTATATTGATTTGAATTTCACTGTTTCTTTAGGTCACCACACATTCTGTTCTCTGCCTGCTGCTACCCCAGGGTGTGGGACTCAATGAGTCTTTCAGATGAACGCTGCATTCCTGCTTTTCACAAACACTATTTCAGACTCTGAAAACTCAGGGATATGTTATTGTTGTGTCATACATTCAGCAGGCTTATTCAAGCTCTCCTTTGTAACCCGCAGTTCTAGCAGCATCATGGTTCAAAATCCTGATCTGAGACTCCAGAAAATAATTTCATAGTAAAGAACAGTTTTCCATGCAAATTCTGGTGTAGGACTCAGACAGGTTTTACAATGTTCTGTTCAATGGTTCTGTTTACAGGTTATTAAAATCAGTGAGGAGACTTCAGGTGACTTCTGCAGGCTATGTCTCAAACCCATGTATCTTCTATCTATATGAATAACCACCTGCTTCTACTCATGTTGGTCCTAGAACTCCATATCAAATGCAGAATTTTATAAGGATTAGCTGGGTTAAATCTAAGTCCAAACTTAGCTTTTCTAAGATCTTAATTGAAAAAGAAAAAAAAAAAACACTCACAAAAATCTACATGACACAACGGCTGCTGTTAAAAGTTCAAGGATAATTTTCACACAGGATTTTAAGAAAAAATACCCTTGTGTTATATCTGACTTCTGATTTTTCTTTCTTTTCAAAACATAACTTATTTTTCAAACATGCCTTTCTTTGATAAACCTCAGAGCACTAGCAGATGTTCTGGATCAACATATCTGTCAGTGATTTTTTTTTAAACGAAGCGAAAAAATTAAAGATCAAAATGAACATTGGAATAATACAATGCATTTCTTCACAGGAGGGAGTGACCTCATTTGCCACTCTGCTTTACAGCACTGATGTGCCAGCAATGCTAATACAGTGCTATAAATTCATGTGCTTTCTCAGTTAAATGCTGTTGACTTCTACAAGTGATGCATCTTGAATTGTACAATACTGCATGATATGTGATACACACACGAAAGCCCATGTGATGTAGAGCATTTCTACTCAATATGGTATTGACCCAGACATGGATGGAGCATGTTTGGAGCATGGATGGAGGCTGTGGAGAGGAGGGAGCTGGCCTCTTCTCCCAAGTGACAGTGGATAGGACAAGAGGGAATGGCCAGGGGAGGTTCAGGCTAGACATAAGGAAAAAAATCTTCACAGAAAGGGTCGTTAGGCACTGGAACAGGCTGCCCAGGGAGGTGGTTGACTCGCCTTCCCTGAAGGTGTTTAAGGTGTGCGAGGATGAGGTGCTGAGGGGCATGGTTTAGAGATTGTTAGGAATGGTTGGACTCGATGATCCAGTGGGTCTCGTCTATGGTGCTGGGCTTATGGCTCTTAGCTGAGCAATGCTTCATCCTTGTCCAGAACTGTGTTTCCTACAAAGAGGAACGTAAAGATCGAAATACCATATTATTGTGAGAAATGATAATAATAATAATAATCTTCATACTTCGTCCTCTGATTATTCAGGCAAAATAATTAGTGGTAAATTGTGCATGGATGTGAGTTTCCCCTGACTGTTTTTTGTCAGACATGTGGACCCACAGCAGGGGAGCAGGGGTGAGATAAGAGATGGGTTTCAATGTGAGCTGGGAGTTTCATGCTCCCAGCTGCTAGTCCACACTGGACTGTTTGTCTTTGCTCCTGTTAGCAGTCACTGCTAAATTGCTGTTAACCTGGGTACGCTTTCTTTTCTAAAATCCTAACTTAGCTTTTCCATGTAAACACCCATTTAATTTCCATATCATGCTCTCACCTTTGTAAAGTATGATAATAACACTCCCTTACCTCATATGTTGTAATGAGGTTTAATACATTAAAGATACTGAGGCACTAGTTGCTATAGTAATATACTATTTAAATAACTAAGGGGAAGAAAGCCAGAGAGGTGCGTTTCAACAAATGCAGTTTGTTGAGGGACACTTGCATGAAGCATCTTCGGGACAGTGACCACAGTTCGTGGAAAGAAACTGTCGAGGAGAGGAGCCAGGTAAAGGCAATGATGTGCCTGGTGGTGGTGAATACTGAGGCTTTCCCTTCCTGCTCACAGCCCAGCTCAGCTGTCTGCTGGTGACTGATGGCTGTGGTGGGTGAATTGTCCATCTGGTGCCCTCAACCTAGAAGTGGAACCTCTGACTATTCCTTCAGAGGCCAACTAAGCTCCTTGGTTTGTTTTAGGAAGGACTAACAGTCACTTCCAGCACTTATGAAACAGCCAACTGGTTGGATCAGAAGCTTGGGGTGAATCTCCCTTCCCAGTCAGCAGCATTTAAACTCTGCTGCTAGATTAAACCATCTTTGGAAAATACCTCTGGTCCTGAGATTAGAAACCCATGGGTAGTTTGCAGCGTAATGGTTAAAGAACTACACTGTGAGGCTGGAAATGTGGTCTTGAACTTTCCCTGGCAGAAGGTGAAATTAAATATATATTCTCTGTTTCTTGTGCAAACGCTGCAAGAAATAGCTAGCGTATATAACACATAAGCACTACTACCAATCATGCTCTCGAGGGCCAAGTTTTAAAAATAAAGTGACTTCATCTGTTTTCTTCGTGTTTGTTGGCTATAATCTGTGAACAGCTATTAGATCAAATTTCTCAAGAGATTTAGGGAAAAGAAGCCTGGTTTCCAAGTGCTGATCAGCCTGGTAGTTAAAGTAGGCACCACCCTGCTGAGAGGGCAGAAGCTGTAGGCAGCAGAGGAGGCCAAGCCCAACATGCCCAGGGAGGTACCTAGCAGCCAGGAGGATGTTTTGAGCAAAATCTTTAACTTAGGTGCTTCAGTTTCACCAAAATCACACCTTAGGTACTTGAATACTATTTAGATCTTGTCCACAATAACACTGAATAATTTCCTATGTCAGGCCATGGGTGGAAGAAAAAAATTAGAAGCCTACCCCATTCTGTAAAGATACTCCTCAGTTATGAATTGTTTTCATTCTATTTCTGATCATGATACAGAAAAGGTGAATATGACAAAGAAAACCTTGGGCCTTCGTGAACGTTTTAAAAGTGGTATATTTTCTAAATTAGCTTTCAAGGAGAAGGTTTTTTTTAAATTAGATACTCTATTCCTTTGTTAAATTTTGTTTAGATTAAAATACTTGTATAGAAATGGAGAAAATGAGTAAAAAATGTTTCATCGTAATAGGTCAAATGCAGAATGTATAGCTGTATAGCTTACAAACCAAGCCTTGAAGCAAGTGAATCTCTGTTGAAATCAATAGGAACTGAGACGGCTGACTGAGCAGAAGGCGGTAAAAATAATAGTTTGTTGCTTCTCTACAGTGCAAATAAGTCAAGTCAGTCTACTATGACCTCAGTGTACAGCAGGCTTCATACTTCAATGGCTTATTTTACATACAGGCACTTATTTTCTAACCTTGATGCCAGCATGTGCCAAATTCCACTAACAGCATTACTGATGGAAGGACAAATTTACAGTATAGTCAGACAGGATTATTTCTGTAATTTTTTTAAGCAGAATGCTTCAGTTAGGAAATTCCAACTCACTGTAACAAAACAGTGTGTTTCATGGGGAAGTGCCAGTTTGGAGGAAACTTTTGCCTCAGATGTTTTACAAATTGAGGGTGAAAATTCTGATTCTGGCTATGTGGAGAGAAACCTGTATCTAGAAATAAGTATCTGTTTCTATCTGATCCAGTCTAGAGACTTCATAGAATCACAGAATGTCGTGAGTTGAAAGAGACTCACAAGGGTCATTGAGTCCAATTCCTGTCAAGTGTCTTTGACACTCCTCATACGTCTTCCCCTCTAAACCCTTCACTAACTTTCTAGCCTCCTCTGGACACTCTCCAGTCACCTTATACTCTTTTTATACTGTGATGCCCAAAACTGCACACAGTACTTGAGGTGAGGCTGCACCAGTGCGGAGTGGAGCAGGATAATAACCTCCCTCAACTGGCTAGCAACGCAGAGCTTGATGCACCAAAGGTCACAGTTGGTCCTTGATCCCACCCTCTCCCAGGTGTCGTATGAGCACATTTTCCCGTTAGGGCACATTCTCACTCTTTTTGCCTGTTCCAAATAGCATTTATACAAAGAGGAATTGCTGTGATAATGATTTTCTGAACAATTCGCTATGGTCCACGCCTGGGAAAAGGATCTTGTCCTTATTTTGAGTAGGTAGTAAGTCAGCCTCTTTTCCTCACCTTTACACCTCTAATTGTTCAAAAACTATTTATTTATCTCCGAGAAGTCGATTCAGCAGAAGGACAGCAGAGGTATACGTAATAGATGGGTAGATATTGGCCTTCAGGAGGAGCCCAGACTGAAGTCCCTGAACCAGACATGGGGAGAGCTGAACTTGGCTCAAGCACGGCTTAGGCGAATGCCTCCAACACTGAGTCTTTATAATTATGCTTTATGGTGAAAAACTTCTGAAACCTCTTGGTTATACCTCGCCTCAGACGTTTGTAATCTGAAAATGTTTTATGGGATGAGGAAATTACTTCCTGTCTTAGGCTACTTTTCAAATTGGACCCAAAGTGCCATTATTGAATAGTTTGTAGGTTGTCCTGGCTGGTAACTGCATTGACTCCATCATGATGAAGCTTTTATACCTTTTTAAGAAAAAAAAATTGGCAGTAAATGCCTGAATAAACCGAAGGAAATTTCAAGCCTTAAATACCCTTGTATTCAGTACATTGTAGGACTTTTTTTTTAAGTGTTCTGCAGGTATTAATTACTTAGGAAAGAGCATTAACACTTTAGTCACATTCTTAAATATCTGCTCATGCAAATCAGTATCTGCTCTCACAAATCAGCATATTGATCTCCTTTTAGCATTTTAAATAAACAGTTAGCAAAACAGCTTTAATTATTTTATATTCTTTCATGTCAAGCAAGCGCTGTCCCTGTTTTAGAGGAAGGTGTTTGAAACATCATCGGGTAAAATTAAATTATTTGGCTGAGTCCACAAAAAAAAAAGGCACTTTCAAAGCTGCAATCATAAAGCAGTAGACCTTACTTAAATCACCTCCGCAGAGGTTTAGGCTAAAGTGTTATGCTTGTCACTGTAAAAAAGAGCTCAAACTATGTACGTACTCAGCTACAGTCACTCAGTTAATAAGTGCGATCAGTTAAACTGCTGTAACTCAGACGTGTTTGATTTTTTTGCACAGCAGTGGTGGCTCTAATACTTTTTAGCTGGTGAGGTTTTCAGCAAAAGGACTTGCAGTGGACGCGCATGTACGTGTGTCTGCGCGTGGATGCAACACAGGTTTGAGAGAATAGTATTGTACAAAACCCCTGTAAAAGGTTAATGTTCAAGACAAGAATATTTAGTTATATTTGGGAAAATTAAAAAAAAAAAGAAGTAGTATACATTTCTTTATAAATGTCCTTGAAACCTGGTCTTCTGCCACACTTTTTGGGGTTAGTTGGAGTTGAAGCATGCACATCTCTGGGAGGTTGTAATACCCGTGAAATCCATCCTGAGGGCTGGTGCTCGGTGCATGGAAGCACCAGAACCCGCTAATGCTTGTTTTCCAACACAAAACTTCATCATGAAAAGCAGACTTCAAGGGCACAATTGCACAATTAATTTGTACAACTGACCCCAGAAATAAAAGTAGGATATGAAAGGGACCCCACTTTCTCCCAGGCAAGAAGTCAGCCTGGTGCACAGTACCTGAGTTCAGTGCTCACTTCTCTAGCTCGTGCTGTCAGAAATCCCATCGAGCTATGTTTTTTTCCTGCAGCAAGGAAGACAGCAGGAGAAGGGGGACTGCTCATGTCTGCCCCACTTTTACAAGAGGTGAAATGACTCACGGGTGATATACTCTTAGAAAATCAAGCTATGTAAAGTCATAGTTTTCAAAAGTTCAGAACCTTCGAGAACTAATTTTTGGTGCAATTGCTAGAAGAAGAGAGAAGCTTATTTAAAATTGAAATTAGAATTGACCTTTTTAGGATTCCAAGGTGAGAAATAGCAACTACTAGTCTATGGGCTTGGTTGATAGCTGTATGAGTGGGATTTTTGCTGTAAACTGAGAAACAAACCCAAAGACCCTCAGGATTTAATGATATATAGTTGTTCAAAATGCATAAGTACTGAGAATACATGAAATTAGTTATTATTTTTGTTAATATAGTTATGTTTTTGAGAGGTGCTCAGGAAGATATAGGTAGGATACATCTACTGTCATCCCTCATGGCTCCCACCTCCAAGCAGAGGAAGATAAGAGCTGGCATGTGTGATGGTTTGGGTCAAAACTCTCCCCAAAACCCCCACAGTAATCACAGTCCCTCTCCCTCCCCCCAGACCTGCTGTACAAATCCAGGAGAAGGAGAGAGAGACTGAGAATACAAAAAAACCAAAAACAGGCAAAGGCTAAGTGAATANTAAAGATAAATAGTTGTTCAAAATGCGTAAGTACTGAGAATACATAAAATTAGGTGGGTTTTTTTGTTAATATAGTTATGTTTTTGAGAGGTGCTCAGATAGATATAGGTAGGATACATCTACTGTCATCCCTCATGCCTCCCACCTCCAAGCAGAGGAAGATAAGAGCTGGCCTGGTAAGTCAGAAGAGACTAGTCTGGGTACTTTTATGACCAAAATGCAATCTTCTTCCTTCTGGAATATTGTGGATCAATTTTATGTTGAATTTAAATATCTGCAGAATCATAGGTTTAATATAGATAATGTATTTTTTAAGTTTTTTTCTGATTTAATTTCCTGGCACTCTTTCTGTGTTGTACACTGTGGGCTTTATTACATAACAGGCTTTAGATGACTGATAAAAATAATATTATAATGAAATGTGAATTAACGCTAATTCAATTTGGTGGGTTTTAGAGATGACCACTATCAATATATGGATTTTCTTGTTCCAAAGAAATATACAGTCAATAACATTAAAATTGGGATTGATCAAATTAATTGTCTTAATGATGAATGCAATGTCTTTCACAACTCATAATTTTCCCACAGATCTGGAGATTTTAAGGATAACAGTTATCACAGCAACTTACCTTCAGAGTTTATTAATATGGCTGTAGAGTCAGTAGTTTATCTCAGACCCCATCATCATGGAATCAGAGAATGTTTTGAGTTGGAAGGGACCTTAAAGATCATTCAGTTCCAACTCCCCTGCCACGATCAGGGACACTTTCCATTGGATCAGATTGCTGAAAGCTTCATCCAGCCTGGCCTTGAACACCTCCAGGGATGAGACATCCATGATTTCTGTGGGCTTGTAGTTTCCACTGAGAACCAGAAGTCACCTGAGGAAGGACAGGTGTGGACAGATGGGGATTGAGAAGATTGTGGAAACTGGTGAATTCAGGGTGCAACAAAAACTTATCCCAGGCTGCTGTGACCACCCACTGCCAACCATTGACCTGACCAGCTATGTGTCACATTGATTATAACTTCACCATTCTGTGAAACTTGACTTTCTGCATTATGAAAAGAACATATCAAATAAATGTGGGAGGTCAAACATCTGTGACAGCATGAATCTAGCTGTTCTGTTGAAGTTTGATATGCATGGTTACAAATTTCTCTCTTTAATGTCACATAAATAATAGCCAAGCCAGCTGGGAAAAAAAAAATCATTAAAACACTCAACAACAGCTTTTGGTAGCTGATTTTGTGACAAGGATTTTAGTTTTTGGTATCACTGACAGTGGAAAGTAAACATAATTCACAGGTTAGTGTGCCCATGAAAGGAAAACTTGCAAAAGGAAAAAAGAAAAAAAGAAATCAGGTCTAATTGACCAGTTGTCACAACATATTGTATGGTACATTCATATTTTAAAAAAAGCTCAGAGTCATTTAAAGAATGCACATAAAGAAGAAATAAAAAACCAGCTAAATCTAACTGTGTCAGCTTTCCACCCATCAGTAGACTATGTGCACCATGTTATTCACATGCACCTTCATCCTCAGATAACTTTGGCGATTATTTAGGAGACGTTAAAATTGTAAGCAAACTCCAAATTGATTGAATGATGACATTAAAGACATCTGTGCAATGATTTATTTGGCCCAATCCATGCACCATATTGCATTCATCTCCTGAGGTTCAGCGCTGCTGTGCTGTCAGTAGTGGCGCTGGCCTCATTCAGGGTTTGCAGGCTGGATATCCCTTTTGACTTGCCCTTTTTGACCAGCAGGAGTGGAGGAATGGCCACTGGGAAGAGTAGGACAGATGATGAGCTGAACTTTGCTCCGCTTGCCCTCTGCGGCTCGTCGCACAGCAGTGAGCTGCAGATGTTGCAACATCTGGCCCAGGAGTGGTGGATGCAGCAGCACAACCACAGCATGGCAGTGCGGGAACTGCTGACTCTGAGCAGAAACTCTGTGCAAATGATGTTCCCTGCATAGCCCCATATATTTTTTCCCTTTGGACAGAGCCAGAGGGCTCCTGCCCTCCAGCTTGGCTACCTGACTTCTGAAAATGAGGTGGTTCTGCTGCCAGCTTACCAGCAAAAGGCTGGAAAAGAGAAGGAACATGGGGCTTACATACACTTTCTGTCTTTAAAGATACACTTTTTCATGCCTCTCCTCATCCAAATAATTTTCCATTTCTTGGATGATTTCCCAAAGTCATCACAACAGAGGAAAGGCTGGAAGGGGATTTAAACTAGGAGAGGATTTTTTTGCCAGATCGATACAGGTTGTCATTCAATATGTGAGGGGAAAAGTGCAATTATGAGACACTTGTGAGGGAACTGCGCAGGCAGTTAATAGTTGAGGGGATAGGTAACAGGATAAGAAGTATTTAATCTTGTAACAGATGTCCTCTATTTTTATTTACAATGGGCTGTATCCTAAAAAGTAAGAAACCTGCCAAATTGATAGCTAAGAGAAAGAATTCAGGTAATCTCAACTTGAATGATTTACAAGAAGGAAGGCAAAACTCTGGTGACTCCAACACTTCCTCCCTTCCTTCTCCCCCCTACTTCTTTCTTTAATTTAAATGAATAACAAGCCAAAAATGGATATCCATGTTCAGTCTCCTAAAGGTACAAATCACCTGAGGTCTTGCTTAAATCTGGTCACTTCTGTTGCTAAGAGGAAGCTTCTATTACCCCATCCTGCCCGATCCGCTATGCTTTCCAATGACGCTCACAGCTTGTCTTATGATGGTGAGGTATTTCCACCAAATAATCTTGCAGAAAGGGAAAAGGCAAGAATTTCATAGCTTTCTCTCTCTTTGAGATGGATCTCATCAAATCAATGCAGTGAGTGGTAAAAGAGTTTGGGGCAGGGGGGCTTTCAGTGTCACTGAACAATTTGTTACTATTTTTGTGGTAAAATGACAATCCCATTTCCAGAGCAATCAGTCAAGGTGATATTATCCCTAGAAACTGAGGTTTTTTGTTTTATTTTCATAGAATCATAGAACAACCAGGCTGAAAGAGACCCACCGGATCATCGAGTCCAACCGTTCCTATCAAACACTAAACCATGTCCCTCAGCACCTTGTCCACCCATATCTTATANTGAATAGGTAAGAGACCAAACATGCTAATTTGGTTAATTAAAAATGTATGTTAAAACTGTAACATCTCCACATGTAGGAAAAACCCCATACCAGGCATTTGACAGACTATCAGATCTCTTATTAGAGAGAAAGTTCTGCTTTGTCCTGTTGGACAAAGGATAAGGTTACATACTTGGTGCTGGGTGCAGAACCCCAGCTGAAAATGCAACCTC
>WAAB01002298.1:814-29435 GCA_013389865.1 Piaya cayana | reverse complement strand
TTCAAAAATGTGATTCTACCGAGTTTCTTACGCAAAGGAACTGTAACCGTGCCCTTGAAGGAATGGACATAAACACCAGACTGAACATCTTGGCAGAATAACCTCTTCCAAGTTTCAGCCTAACAAGAAAACACCAGTTCCAAAGCTCCAGGGTCCACTCTGTGTAGGAGTACAAATAATTAGAGTGTCATCTATGGTACTAGGAGGATAAAGACAGGAGGAAATGGATGCAGAAGGAAAAAAGTTTCCTCACGTTGTATCTGGTATCCAGTCCACAATGGCGAAGTAACTGCCTCTGGTTCAATTTCAGGTCTCCATTTGTATAAAGCTGAGACCCCGGAACAGGAGAAAAAAACTGAAGAAAAGCCATGCTCTGCATCACAAGTGTTGACATTCTCTGAAATTGTGAAGATAAGAAATGAGAATTTAGAGGTTTTGGGGGAGGGAACAAACACTTTTCTAGTGCTTTGTACCCCCCTCTCAATTACAAGATACCAAAGATGCTGGCAAATGCTTACCATTGCTTCAAGAGCTGTTAAGCAAAATCTATGCAGTTTTAGGCTGCTGCAACAGCCTGCCCCTCTGCCTCGGAAAGCTAACTGGCTATGTCAAGACACAGCAGTATGTAAGAATGCACATCCTTCTGCCTGCTGCAGGACTCCCAGTTATCTCCTGATATCACCCCTTCTGATACCGACTGTTGTGCATCTCTACCCTCTGTGTTGCACTACAGCCCAAGAGAACACACAGCTTCAAAAAAATTAATCTAACCAAACATATCACAATAGTCAACAGCACTATAGGAGGACAGACCCACCACAGAAGGAGAAAATTACATATTTTAGTAAAATAAATCCCTTAGGAATTTCAAACGTGGAGAGGTGCTTACATCCATTGCATAATTATTACTGGAATATTCCACCGGGTCTGTATGTCACAAGTAAAACTAAAAGTGCTCACATAAAGATGGTAGGAAAAGAGTAGAATCAGCTGAACGCCGACTACATGCTCTGTAGGTTGTAGCGGAAGCTCCAATTTAAAATGCAACTGATCCACTTTGCCATCTTGATTTTTGTCTTCTTCTCTAGTCTAAAAGAATCAGTAAGAGGGTTTTTTTTTTAAAGACAGGAAGATCTGTTAGAAAGAAAAATCAAAACCCAGGGGATCTCTACAACTGCAGCATGTCTGTATCAAGGAAGTAAACAAACTGCATAGTTAGGAAGGCTGCTGGACTTTATAGACACAAGCAAGAAGTCTGCAATTTTGCCTGTTATACAAGTTTCATGTGGCCACCTGGGAAGGGAAAGCTCATCAGATTCATCAGCGTCTCTTCTGTCCTACACCATTCCAACCATCAGCCCTGCATGCTACAAAGCTGCCTTAGTGCTGGATCTTGTCACACCCTGTGTAAACATTTGACTGACAGTCAGGCTTTTGCCTCTTGACATTGCAGCTTGCCTCTTGACAGTCTCTGTATGCCAATTCCTGGCTGTGAAACAAGGCTTGCTACACTTTTGTGCCCGGTACTTTAGCTGTTTCCAAGCATAACAGGATTCATTAACAGAGGTAATGCAGAAAAATGCCACTACTGAATCCCAGAAGGAACAATTGCTGCAGGGCAGAGGCTATGGCCTTTAGAAAGCACACACCTGCTTTCAAGACCTGCCTAGCAACCCCTGCAAAGTTCAGATAATGATAAACGACGTGGGAGGAGGGGGGGGCACAATTAATTTGAGGAAGGTAAATGGATGCATTCATGCAAAGCACCAGCAGTGCTTAGGGACATGTTTAGTGGAGGATGGGGTAGTGTTAGGTTAACGGTTGGACTTGAGGATTTTAGGGGTCTTTTCCAATCTCAACAATTCTGATCCTGTAACACAGACAGAGTAAAATCAGACTGGCTAAAAATCACTTGTCCCAAGCAAATGTTGTTATGAGGCACAAGGTTCTGCACAAAGCTGCTGCTGCTTGAGGGCAGCAGTGCAGGGCAGCCACCTGCTCACAGCCCCTACCACAGCTCCCGGTCCCACTTCCCACCGGGCAGGCTTACCAACAGCAGCGGCACCCGCAGCCGCTCTCCCTGCAGCCTGTTGAACGCTGGGAACGTGCTCCATGCCAAGAAGCTGCCGGGGCCGGAGCCCAGGGTGGCGACGAAGAGCACCTCGTAGCGGAACCGCACCGTGGGCTGCTCCAGGTACGTGTTCTGCTTCAGCCAGAAACCTGCGGGCAAGGACATCAGGGGACCCTCACGATGCAGGTCCCTCTCAAGGAGGACCCTGGCGATGCGGGTCCCTCTCAAGAAGGTGCACCTGGTGATGCGAGTCCCTCTCAAAAAGGGGGACCCTGGTGATGCGAGTCCCTCTCAAAAAGGGGGACCTTGGTGATGCGAGTCCCTCTTAAGAAGGGGAGTTCCTCTAAAGGCGGGTCCCTCTCAAGAAGGGGGACCCTGGCGACACGGGTCTCTCTAGGAGCGGGAAACCTTCAGCGTGAGGGACCCTCGCACTGTGGGGTCCTTTCTGCAGGGGGTCCTCACAGCGCGGGTCTCACGATACCCGGGTCCCTCCCTCTCGGTGCGGGGGGGAGCCACCCTGGCGATGCGGGTCCCTCACAGCACACAGGTCCCTCTGGGCGCTCACCGTGGCTGCGGTAGGCGAGCAGCAGCGGCGGCACGTAGGTGAGCAGGGCGATGATGAGCAGCGCGAGCGCGGCGGCGGAGCAGAGCCCGGCCCGGTACCGGGCGTGCAGCACGGGGTGCGAGAACAGCTCCACGCCGGCCATGGCGCGCCCTCACCCCGGCGCCGGCCGGAAGCGATGCGGTTGCTAGGGAATGGGGGCCGGAAGTGCTGCGGTTGCTAGGGAACGGGCGGGCCGGAAGTCCCGCCCGCCGAGCCGCCGCTGTTGTTGTTGTGACCGGGAGCGCGGCAGCCACAGGCCCGGCCGCCGCCACCCGCCCCCCCCGGGCCTCCCGCCGCCTCCCCGAGCCCCGCCGGCCCGCACCATGAAGTGGATGTTCAAGGAGGACCACGCTCTGGGTAAGGGTGGGCCCGCCGCGCCGAGGCCTCCCGGCTCCGTGGGCCCGGTTGGCTTCCCCGCCTCGGGGCGGGCACCGGCCGGCCTCACCGAAGGGTGGCGAACGCCCGAGAGCCCTCCTGAGCGGACGGGACGGCGGCGGCCCCGCGGGCGCTGCCCCCCCACTCCCCGGGACACCGGCGGCACCGCGGCTCTGCCGTGACTAATGACGAGTTTTGTTCGCAGAGCACAGATGTGTCGAGTCGGCAAAAATCCGAGCCAAATACCCTGACCGTGTCCCGGTGAGTAACCCGAGTATTTACAGGCAAGGGTGGATAAGCTGTTTCCATCCTGCCCTCTCTTCTTTGATCAGCTCCTGCTAAGTAAATCGTATTCCCTTTTGTGCCCTTAGATGTTGAAAGGAGGCCCCAAACACATCTAACTAACCCAGCATTCCCTCCTCCGCCCCAGTGCGTGTTGACAAGTGCCTGACTTTCTAAATGCTTTCCAGAAATGTTTATGTTTTATCAGCATCCTGGTTTCTTGTAGTGGAAGGTATGGCCCAGCAAATATCTTCAGCATCTTGAGGATTCATTCTGTGCCTGATGCAAGAGAGATCATAAATTCTTTAAATTTGACAATCTTCCTGATTATATGAGGAAGGTGACTTTTCCTCATGTATTCCATACCTGTAACCAGTCTTATGTGGTGAATCTCCTCATGCAGACTCTGTTGTTTGAAGAGCAAGTGGTGAACCTCCTTCCTGCATTACTAGCTACCCACCTGCTAAATAGTGAACACCTATTTTTAATGCCACAATCCCTTTTATCATGTTTCAGGCAGTGAAGTGACCACACTTCACATCCTTATGTAGCAGCTAGCAACACATTCACAACTGATCTGCTTCTGAGTAAAATTTCCTACATCCTGTCTGACTAAATGCCAATTAATGCCACTCCTGCCTGACCTCTTGGTAAATAACTTACCTGTTAGTGTATCCCCGAGAAGAATCTCTATTCCCATTGACTTTCTCAGCTGCTGAGTTGCACATAGTCACAGCATCTTCTCCAGCTCCAGTCTGACAAGCTGATCTGATCCATGCCATTCTCTGCTTGGCTAACTCCCCACCTCATACGTAGACTGTGGCTAATGACCATACATCTCAATAGATAATTCATTTGTCCATTTCAAGAATATCTGTCATAACCCTAAGGGAAAAAGAGACATCAAAACTCAAATTACAAGTCAGAATTACGTGATGCTGTATCAGGAATGGACAACAAGGTGTGGATGGATACGGGAATTAAATCTCAAAATTGCAGTGTGATGCTTTGTCTGGGATGATATGTGTTTTCTGATTAATGATTCAGATTGGGCTATGTACCTTTCACAAAATAGTTGGTTTCAAATATATTTTTGGCTTTTAATAGTCAAAAGTGCATTTCAGACTTAATGTATGTTCCCTGCTTTCCACATTATGGTCTGCATCCAGAGTGACGTAGGTCAAAGTGGTTTCAGTTCTCAGCTGCTGTATCTGTCTGCCTGGATTTAGAGATGTTTCTGTGGTTCAGACCTATTAAGATAATACACAAACAGCCTGCCTCTGTCCTAGGGTGGCTCTTTTACAATTAAAATGAGAGATGAAAGAAATTCATGTTTGCTGAGCTCTGCGGTTTTAAAATACCCTGGGGAATGAAGTGACCTAAAGGTTAAAGGTATCTGTAAGTTGTAGTACAAGCAGTTCACTGACAGCCTTGACTTCCAGTTATGACAGTTTCTGCACTATGAACCTAAAATACCTAGTGTGTTATTTAAATAATATTTGTAAGGAGTTGTTAAGGCTTAAACATTTGCTTGAGGCTGTTACTGGCCTTCTTTACAATTCCCTCAAACTAAATTGTGAGGGGCGGCTACTCCATCTTCCATCTGTTCTGTAGGTGGAGCTGAAGAAATTACAAGGAAAACCCTCTCCAGATCATAAGAGAGAGTATTTTTTTGATGTGCTGTAGCATTACCGGTGTGCTGTAGCAGTAGGGAACGCAGAGCTAAGGAATGGGGACATGGAAACCTCATTAGCCTTATTTCCCCACGTGCTGCATTTTTTCCTTAAAGAACTAGGCCGTGTGGAGCAATACGCATGAGGCCCTTTCCAGAAGTAATACTTAATTCTTCCTCCTGTACCTGTTGCTTTTTGTTCTGTTCTGTTCGCAGCCATCTTGCCATCTTTCCTTTCTGTAGACAGTTTCTAATTCCCTAATGTATGAAGTAAGATGCCCTACTTGTCAGTTCAGTGGAATACAAAGCAGAGGATGGTATCAGTGAGTGGTACCTTGACAGCAATAATGCAGTGGAACAATGTGCCTTAGAGTGTAGTTATAGAATAACAGGTTAAAACCAAACACAGAATAAGGATTTGCAGTGGTAAAGTCAGTGCGTTATTGCTAACATCCTAAATAGCCTACAAACATCCTAAAACAGCGATTAACATAGGCAAACGAAAGCCTGTTGATGCTGCAAACATCATCTGGTGAAGGGGCTGGAGAACAGGCCTTATGAGGAATGGCTGAGAGAACTGGGGGTGTTTAGCCTGGAGAAGAGGAGGTTGAGGGGAGACCTCATTGCTCTCTCCAACTACCTGAAAGGAGGTTGTGGAGAGGAGGGAGCTGGCCTCTTCTCCCAAGTGACAGGGGATAGGACGAGAGGGAATGGCCTCAAGCTCCACCAGGCGAGGTTCAGGCTGGACATGAGGAAAAAAAATTTCACGGAAAGGGTCTCTGGGCACTGGCAGAGGCTGCCCAGGGAGGTGGTTGATTCGCCTTCCCTGGAGGTGTTTAAGGGACGAGTGGACGAGGTGCTGAGGGACATGGTTTAGTGTTTGATAGGAATGGTTGGACTCGATGATCCGATGGGTCTCTTCCAACCTGGTGATTCTATGATTCTATGATCTTACCTTGGAATCTCTGCTTGGGTTCCTACCTGCTTTCTGTTACTAAATACTAAACAGTGTTGGCAGAGACAGCCAAAAAGTTAAAAGATGTGTATACTTTCCTGTCACTGTTTTCTTTTAGGCATATATCTTTTTACTCCATAACTGTTGACTGGGCGTAGGAGGTTCTGAGCTGTTGTGTACATGAATGTAGTTTTCATTGCAGTTGTAAAATGAGGTTTTACAGTGCTGAGCCAGGCCTACCTCTCATTTTGTTTGCAGTCAAGAAACCTTTTGTTCCTCCCCTCTGCTCACTGTTTAAAGCCCGTACCAGCAAGTGATTTACCAGAGCTGTCTGTTCATACCAGTCCTGAAAAGGCTGACGTTCACACCCGCACTTTGCAGGTCATAGTGGAGAAGGTCTCAGGATCTCAGATTGTTGATATTGACAAGAGGAAGTACTTAGTTCCATCTGACATCACCGTGGCCCAGTTCATGTGGATCATCAGGAAGAGGATTCAGCTGCCATCTGAGAAAGCAATATTCCTCTTTGTAGACAAGACTGTCCCACAATCCAGGTGAGGGGCTATTCACGTGGTGTTCAACCATTTCAGCAAGCCTGTGACTATCAGAGGGATGGTAATTCCCCTCTTTGAGGATTATTTGGTGATTTTAGTAGGTGTTTGATTATAATCCTAATCTCACTGTCATATTTTTTTTCCTCATTAGTTTGACAAACATCTTATTTCTTGAGCTAGACTGAAAAGGAAGGTGACTAAAAAAAATACATTATGATTTACATGGCAAGAGGGTGAGATCTGGAGTTATTATGATATCTTTGGTTGAGTGCAAGAATATTTACACTGTCAGTGCCACAGCAGTAATCATTCTCAGTGTAACAAAAAAGATAATTGCATGTTAAATACTCAAAAGCAAACACCATAAAGTGTTCTGACAAAAATTAACCTGTCAGCTGACAGAAAAATGATGTCACAAATACTGTTCATTGTTTTAAAATTTCTTATTTTCCTTTATAAGACAAAATGCAAAATAATCATAGAAAGGTTTTTCACGTTGCTTTTCTATAGGAATAAGTTTCACAGTTGTCTGCTACATACAGAATAACGTGTAGCAGGAGCAGCTACTACAACCACTTTCTGTGTGAGGTACTTCAACAGTATTTGAGAAAATAGTATGTTATGACATTACGTGGCTCAGATATAATAATATTCTTAATTCTTACCTGTGTCACAGTCCCTCCAGGTAACCTGTCAAAATCCAGTTAGGAATATTTTATTTACTTTGTGATACACAATAGGGACCTGTGAGAGCCATCTTTTCCTGCTTGCTTTCTTCTGAGAGTAATAGGAATGGCTGTGTGCCATCTTCTTAGCAGTGCTTAGAACTGCTGGGAAAGAAGAAGAGAGGGCACTGTCTCATCTCACATGTTCATGATGAGATGTCACATCTCTGCTGGTAAAATAAGACCTTGAAACTTCAATATTAATGCAAAAATGGTTGCTGGTTAACAGATAAACAAAAATCTAATTTGTTAATGGCTCTGCTCCTCTCACAGGCTGAGTTTATTACATAGACCACTAACACTTTACAGCCTTCTCTCTTCATTCAGAAGTTTATCTACTATTCACCAGTTCCTTTCCATTTCAAGTACTCCCTGCAACTCTTCCCAGCTCCTCTCTCTCCCACTCAGACAGCATCTTTCAGTTCACGAGCCTTTTCTCAGTCTTGGGAAGTCAGGAAGGTGAGCAGAGGAGGCATGTCAGCTGCCTCTTTCATCTGTAGGTTGATGGCCGCAGTTGTACTGGCCAAGTAATTGCTGGGGTTTTCAAAATAAAAACATTGCTCTAAAGACCATGGCCGGTTAGACTGTGAAGGGCCACATGCCAGTTTAAGAAAATATTCAATCAAAGATTTAAACCTGTATCTACTGAAAAGGCACTATTGTTTCTGGCTAGCTTGTAATTTATTACCCACACATTTTGCTACTGGCAAATTTTAAGTAATCTCCTTTTAACAATATAGAAACCAAAGCTTTTACTCCCCAAAGCAACCCAGATCTCAAAGAAACAGTCCAAAAAGCACAAATTTTATAGACTTGAGACCAGCTGAACATTCACTACATGAGGTTGTTCACACAAGTAGAAAGACATGAATGCAGCTGCATTCAAGTAAGGTGCTGTCAGGCTCCTGATCCTGGTACTGGTCACTGCATCAATAATGCGTGAATCAGAACCCAAACTACTTTCAGTGACTCATTTCCAGTATAGTAAGGAAGCTTTCTGACAAATACATTTGTCAAGCAGTGATGAAAACCTGAATGCTCTGCAGAGAGTCCAAGATAATTTTGCCAACTCAGGAGCCAACTGCTTCTCATACATCCTCATTTTTGTGTTTTAATTTGCACACACACTTACAAGTTTTAGCTTTTATTAATCTTCAATTATGTGAGTTTATCACTGTTAATGATTTGTGTGCCAACAGTTTCTCTTTTTTTTTTCCTCCTTCAAGCTTAACTATGGGACAACTTTATGAGAAGGAAAAGGATGAGGATGGATTCTTGTATGTTGCCTACAGTGGAGAGAACACGTTTGGTTTCTGAATGGTGGGTCTTGGCTACTGTACCATCCTGCTGTGTATCTTGTAAATAGCTAATCATTTTCTGTTCTGACACCCACAGAAGTTCCTTCTATATACATGCATTTGTAACTGGATTTATTTCTTAATATATTGATAGGTCTTGTTTTATTAGACTGCTAAGTTATAAAAAAAGTTTTGTTGGTTTTGTGCATTATTTTTTTTTCTCATGGCTGTGACTTCCCGGAGCCTCACTCCTTTGGGGAATACATTCAATGACATTATAATAAAGCGACGTAGTTGGGCAACTGAAACATGAAAGAAGAATACACATTTATTCTGTTTTGAAGTGTTAGTTTAAAAAACCGAAAACATTAAATTAGTATTGGCAACACTGGTAGCTTATCTAGGCCGGAGCAAGATGCTGATTGTGTTGAATTGAGCTAATATGTTCCTCTTTCTCAATTAACAAACAAGTACAATAAAAATTCCTGTCACAAATAGTCAGTGCTGTCATTTCTTTACCTTGATTTTTGCCAGAAAATTATACAGCGCAATTGCTAGATGCTGTACAGGTTCTCAGCCTTTACTATGTGGATGATGATACAAGGAATAAACAAGGAACTATCTGTAAGTTCCAAACCCAACAACTTCAGAGCTGCTCCATCTCTTAGAAGAGCTGTGCCTGCCCCCGGGCTGTCAAAAAACCAAAAAGCCAACTGTATCCCATTACCAGCTGTTTGGATGTCCCCATTAACCATGAACTGCAGGCACTTCATTCACTCTACTTCACTCCCCACAACTCCCCTTTGTCAAAGTCTCTGTGTTCCCCAATCTCCCCTACCCCTTGCCTATCTCTGCTTTCCAGTACATTAGCTGCTGCAGAGCAAAGGAGTGATACAAGCTTGGACACACCAACTGCCACCTTCCAGGAGCAATTCTTCCAAAGATCAGCTGTCACTGATGACAGTTTAGTCTGCTACCTCTTCCAAAAGTACAGGTTGTGTTATCTCTCCCCTCAGCATTTTTCCCTTCTGATTTTTAGAGCCGTTTCTCAGTACTGCCTACAGCATTTCCTGACAGTTTAGAATTAAGCTGGTAGAGCACTGAAACTTATTTTTCAACCTCAGAAACACCATCTAGTTGTGTATAAGGTCCTGCAGGCTTAGCCCTTCAGCCTTTTAAATTCTGCTTTGTTTTAGCTCCTTCCCTCTCTTCACATATTGAATCACTCTACGCCTAAATATGTCCTCAACTCCATGAGGTTAATACCAGTGTTCAGCACCTCTAAAACTCCTGTGACATAGCAGGAGGCAGCAGTCTACAGTTCACAAGTATTTCATAAACGTGCAGAAAAGTCTTACCAGGAACAATCTCACCTAACAGCCAGACTCAAACTTTTGGAAACAGTTAAAAGAATTCACATCATAGAACTGTTCATCTCAAAACTAGTCTGATGCCAAGACTACAGAACAACTAGCCTTGTGTAACCCATTTAAATATTGCAGCTGGATAGGAAATGGGAACATTCCAGGCTGGTCAGCAGGTTCACTACAGACCTTGTTGATTAATGAAGGGCAGCTAGGTATGTTACAGTTTTTGCAGCATTTCAGGGAAGGACAAAGGTTTTGGGGTCCTGGAAATTTACTGGTGATCTCTTTAGTACACTACAGGACTTTGCCCTATTTCCTCAATTGCAGTAACTGCTCCCATTTCTCAGCAGCTCATTCTGCAGCCCATCTGCAATGGCATCCAGCCATCTTTCATCCTCCAGTGACTTACGTGCTCCATAATCCCCTGCCCTTTACAAACACAATGATGACTCCCTCCTCACCAATACAACTGGTCTTTCTGGGTATTAGTGCTGGATTTGAGAAGACAGCACTATACACACAGAATTCAAGTTTTTCATTATTTCTTCAACAAGTAAGAGAGAACTATTCTTACTTGGCAAGTTTACCTAACCTCAAACTGTAACATGATATGTACTGTTCAGTCCCATTTGTATCTCAGACTCTAAAGGCTGTTTGGAGAACTGCTATGCCTGTTTTTCAAATCCAAAACCATATCAAGATATGGAAGAACAAAAAACTAAAATCACTAAAGAATCTTAAATTCTAAATTATCCTCTTCTTTCACCCTGCCATTACATTGTCCAAATATGCTATGAATTGTGGTTTACAACAGGCACAGTGCAGCAGGGAAGTGTGCTCAGTAGCAGTTACACAGTCCTGAACTTTGTCACAGAAAGCAATAATTGAGACCGACAGTTTAAGGAGAACTACCGACTGCTTCTCCTCCGCTCACAATGTTGATAGTTTTGCCATGCAAACGTTATTTGGTAATGAAGCATTAAGGCAAAGGCTGCCAGAGACGACTTCCAGTCCTCTCCAAAGTACCTCCACTTTTGCCAGGCCGTTAACGAACACTTGCCAGGAAACAGTGACATCAATGAGATCCCTGCTTTTAATTAACCATGTTTCACAGGGGGATGGACAGTGCTCAAAACACTGAGAAGCAGGTAAATGTTTGCCTGGAATTACAAAGCGTTGACAGGTCTGAACCAGGTAATTCAGAAGGTTTCTTTCCTGCGCACAGGAGCAAAGCAGTTGAAAGGGGATCTGTTAAAGTCCTGAAATTAAGAGGGGGACACGGGATATCACAAGTGGTATTATTCGACACACACAGCCTTATTCCCAGCACCATTTTCCTTCTGCTTTGGCTATACTGAGTAAATAGAAGCTTATATGAAGGACTCCCAGAAAAAAATTCCTTAAACAGAACTTAATTTCCAGTTAGAAGCAGCGGGGCTGGGGGACATGGAAAATTCTTCCAGTAACTAGACAAAGAGAGCCAAGAGTTATAAAAACATCACTTACTATACATTAGGGTTGTCCCAGCAACATAAAACCAGCCATAACATTATGAAGAGTGGAAGAAAAAGCAGCATTAATATATGTCAGCCTTTCTTCCATAGCACTGCTTCAATTTCAGTTGATGTTGCTCCCGTTGCAATGTGCTATGGCTAGCAGATCATATCCTCAGCTCAGAAAGCATTGCACATCGCTGCTGCCTTTTTTTGGAGGTACTTTGTTCCATGCAGCTCAGAATTTTAAGTCTGCAATGATTCTTTTCTATATTTCACTTGAAAAGGGTCTTCAACTCAACCAAAATAAAGGCTTCTCTAAATTGCTTTCCTTTTCACTCCTTACAGCACTGGAACTAGAGGTCATCTTTTCCTGACCCTTGCTGGATTTACATTGCTGCACGTATTCTCACGTGAAGAGCAGGTACTCCTTGGGATTCTTGACCCAACCCTGCAGGGCTTTGCTACGCAGCACTTTCCAGGCTTCTTGATAATTTGAAGCAGCTTCCTTGTAGTCCCAGTAAGTTTCTAGAGTCTTCATCCTGACAGAAAATGCACAACAACAAAAAATTTTCTATTACCCTATTGGATGTAATGTCACAAAATGAAAAAGGCAATCAAACATCTAAGAACATGCTGATGCTCTATAAGCTCTTTCATGCTATTAAGTGAAATTCTCTTGTGTTTCTAGGGAGACTTGGAAAGGGCCAGGCTCTTAAGCTACTGTATCCAGACCTTGTCAGCAGTCTTACAAAAGGAAGCAGAACAACTCCTCTACCATTCTTCAAACACACTCTCCTGCAATATAAGTCTCAATGTTTGACTGTCACAATAGGTTACAGAAGACTTCCACAATTGCAAAAAAATATCAAAGCAAAGCAGAAAAGGTGGCCAGGGGTAGGTGCTTTGAATTGGGTAGAAGGAGCCCT
The DNA here is from genome assembly GCA_013389865.1 of Piaya cayana. NCBI lineage: Eukaryota > Metazoa > Chordata > Aves > Cuculiformes > Coccyzidae > Piaya > Piaya cayana. The sequence continues at coordinate 17,110 of WAAB01002298.1, read as the reverse complement.
GTTTTGCTAGAAGAACGGATATGATTGCTGGCTGGAAGGGAAGGGGACAAGGAAGACAGGACAGGGTTTTTTTTCCCCAACACATAATCATGAGGAAGAGTGAGACAAAGGAGAAAAATATTGTTTAATCTTCTCCCTAAAGCAAAAGAGACTCAGTAATTTTGGTGCTCTGTTCCCCTTCCTCATGTAGCATCTTCTTCCCGCAATCTCAGCAGAACCACTGGTCACTCTGCTGAGTGTATTATAGGGAAATTCAGGTCTAGAGTATCTGAGCACAAGTGCCTCTGACAATTTCATCAAAACGTTTTTCCTTTCCTTGCATTCCTTACCCAGCTTCTTTTGCTTCCTTTTGCCAAAGAGTCTGTCTGCCACATGTGGCTCAATGTTTATACATTCAACCCCATATGAAAGGAAGATAATAGGCAACATGACCCTCATCAAGAAGAGCCAAGCTACTACAGAAAGCCTAATCTAAAAAGTCTGAAAACCACTGCACTGACTTTAAGAACAGGCTTTCATATGCAGAGGTGATACTGATCACCACCCCTAAAAAAACCCCCAACAACCCCCAAAAAACATAACAGCAGACCACTCGAAGCTGTATTTCAGCCCTTCTGCTGCAAGAATATTTCTAGAACACTGTGACATGCATAGCAAGCCATGAAATATGAACTATTCCGCAGACCTTAGGTTCAGAAAGTGCAAAAGTGAAGAACCTGTCCTTGCCATTGCTGAACAGAGGAGATGTATACTCTCATACAAACCTGTTTGCGTTCCTGTCACAGCTAATCCATTTTGCTTTCTTTACCTCTTTCACATTAATCAAACTGTGAAACTAACCCTTGAGCTGGTCTGGAATTCCCATGGCAGTGCCCAGTGCAACAGTCCTCCACCTGCTCAGTGGAACAGTCACAGAACCCCATTATCAATGGTCAATCGCAGTTCAGGAACATCTTTGAGCAGGCAAAAGACCAGCACCTACCTGCCTAAGAAGCATTCAGGACACAACACGGGTCCAAGAAGGGCCAAGGTCAATCCACCACAACCAGCTCCAAGTCCCTAGCATAGGCAAACTGTTCCTCTCCCAGCTACTCCAACACATACCTCAGACACAGTACAAGCCTTGCACATCCTCCTCCGCTTCAAAACCACTCCCTGGGGAGCAACATGCATGCTTACACTCAAGGATAATGACCAAATCATTCTTTAGCAAGCAAGTCTCTTATGCTAGCATGCTTCTTGCACTTAAAGCATGTCTCACATATTTAAGCCTTTGATCCTGCCCTTCACTGTAAGTGCATCTAATGACTTAGATTTATCCTTTATCATAGAATAGCTAATATCAGATGCTGTTTACACCTTCAAAACAGAGCTACTTGTACTTAGAGGACGGTTAAAGATCAAAACAAGAATTATACAACACAGATTTTTGGACTAGCTCAATCACATTGACAATTTTCCTTGCATTTGCTGTGGATGCACGTATATATATGTAGACAGACTCCACCTGCCACTAAGCCAAGAGAAAGACTCCAAGGCTTGGTTGTTCTTCATTTCTTCCTTGCTAAATGTTACTCTTTTTCCTGAATCTTCTGGCAAATTGATGGCTCTGTGACTCACACCTGGCAGTTCGCTTCAATTTACCTAAAACACATGGGATTTTTCTAACCTAGAGTATTCCAACAGACCTTTGTTTGGAAACTGTTACGGCAGACCCTAAGGAAAAACACAGCGAGCACTAAAGCACGATAGACAGTAAGGAGCAGCTCAGTATTTTCACCCCCCTGTAGCAGCTTTGAGAGCACACGTGACTGCAGCCTCTTGGGATCTCATTCTCCAAGCAGACAACATCATTACGGGATTTAACAGTTGATGCAACAGAAAGCTGCATTATAAACAGCTTCCTGAAAGAGCTGCCAAAATCAAACAGATCTATTTAATTCATGCTCAACTTCTGCATTAAACCGCTATGAAATTTTCAACATATATATGGGAAAACGCTTTAAAATTCAAAGTACATTACATCTGCCTAAAAACTTCACATGATTTGACTATGTCTCAGCTTTACCTGGGCCATTAGGGCTCTGAGCACTAGTAATGAAGAACCTGCGACATTTTTTTGGCAGAAGTGAACACTAGTTTGCTGCCTCAGGCAAAGTCTAGTACAATCATATGATCTCCAGCCTATCCGGGTCTGCCTGACTACATTCCTTTTATGCTTCCCTTTACTATTTCAGTGTCGCCCCTATGCTATTCGTATAGCTGTGTGCCAGAGGTGTGAGAGGTGACCCACGGATTTCATTCTGAAAAGCACTACACTCTTGGAAAAAGCCTTACACAAAATCACGATTATGCCTGAAAAATCCATGCGTGAACCCATGCGAATATGAGTAGACTTGGGCCCATGCAAGGCAGCCTGCAAACAAAAGCAACACAGCGGCAATACCCAACTGTCCCACAGGCCTCTGTGCGGCAGCAGAACCATCACAGGATTTATTTAATATTCAAACTTTAAAAAGAAAATTGAAAAGGGACTAGAAAATTACAATAAAATTCTGGCCAAATGTGGTTGGGTTTTGTTTCCTACTGGAGAACAGCAGTAACAGTGAAACTGCACCCCTCCCATGGCAGTTACTTTCCTTAGGTTGACAGCTCCTTACAATCATCCTCAGTCACTCCAACCAGGAAAGACTTAGTGGTCACCTCGCAGAATCCTTTCATTTTTCACAAATGAACACTGGCGATGAAATCTTGAACATGACACCCAAACAAAGGTTCTATACTTTAATCTAGGTGTTTAAATCTTAAAGTCATCAGAAAGTCCTGGAACTCATCTGTACAACCAGCCTAACCCTCCAGTTAAGCGTCACTGGGACTGGAATCATCCACACTGCAGATGGAATGGGAAGGAGGAAGAAAGCACAATCTGAATTGTGGTGGTGCCTGACGACGATTTAAGAGAAAAAAGGACCAGTCATCCATTTAACAAGCCCAGCAAGGAAATCAGGGTGGATTTATATTACAAATTCTGTCTCAGATTCAGACAAAGACTTGCGTAGCCAGTCACACCTTGCACAAACAGCAGTGTCTGGTGCTCTGTCTGGTGGATGCCACTGTTAGACAATGAAGGGTTTCACTTCCTCAGGTGATGCACAAGGCATGTTTTTTTTTTCTACCACCAGGGAATAAAACCAATGAAGTGAAAAACCTCCTTTTCCATTTTACCACCAAATGATCTGCAAACAATACCATGGAGATTTTTACCTAACAACTCACGTTAGCAATGGCACAACATTGCCCAACAGTGTGTCATGATTCCTTTCACAGTGAGCATAGAAACCATGAAAAGAAAAATATGTACCAGGAATTTCAAAGCATTAACACAATACAGCATGTAAGAGGAAGTCAACAGAAGAGAATAAAGTATGGCAGGCTTTCGTTTCCATCTTGTAAATGCTCTGATAGAATCCAAAACACCTGCCACTGTGCTTTCCCGGTTCAGTTTGGTGCCATAAATAAAAACTTCTAATTTTTTTGTGTCCTTTCACCATAATTCAGCACGAAGAGGGTATCACAGAACCTTTACTACCCTTAATTGCCTTTATTTGGGTCCTAAGAAGCAGGGCAGGAACTCAGGGACAAAGTGGGAAAAGTAAACTGGACGACAGCATAGCACTAGAGCCAACCATTTGTGGGATAACAAGATACATTTGAACGGGAAGAAAATAATAAACTGGGTAATGGTTATAAATAGAGAAGTTTAGAGGGGAAAAATTTGAGTGTGGGATTTCTTATCTGAAGTCCACTCAAATTCAGACTACAAGGAAAGGGAAAAAAGAAAGATATCGCATCCAAATATTGTGTAGGAAGGGAAAGAGAAGAAAAAGGAAACAGCAATACAAAGACTTTTTATTTTCCTTTTCAAGTGAAGAGTAGGAAAACCAAAGACTTCAAAAGGAAAGCAACTGGACAAGCTGACTGGTGCACTAGCACCTCTACTGGAGCAGCCTAAAAATGATGCCACATCTGCAAATCAGCTGGATTCTGTTAGGAGAAGCCCAGACAGAAAAATGGTAGAGGACAAAATATACAAAGGAAATTACAAAGTCACTGGAGTTTAGAAAAGCCCTGAGGTGAACTGCCTTTATGTAAGCAGCACATGATCAGCACAATGAGTCACCTATCCAACAACACACCAGCTCACACTGTATTCTGAGGAAATTCTGATTCCTAAACAAGTGAAGACAAACTCTCACCCATAGGAGGCTAATAATTTTATAATCAAAACTGAACTAAGGATAAAGCATATCTCTACTTACAGCATCAGCTGAAACCATTTCATCAACAGCATGGCTCACGTTGACATCAGAACTTTAAAACAGCCATGAGACACTTCTACAGACACAGAAGGTAACTGCAATCTTTAATCCACAAGACTCAAAAGAAATACTACTACCTCCTTTCCTTCACTCCTCCTTCCCCAGCAGTCCACTGCCGCTTTCAGACAAGATCACTTTAACTCAGAAAAAAAAAATCCATCTGAAATGCAGAGTTTTCTGGCAAGACAGCAAGTTGGAAGAGGCTTACAGAGGTGTCCAGTCAACATCTGATGTAGTGCAAGCGAAGGACAAGGCTCCACTGACCAGGAACAGAGTTTACCCTTTTGAAAAGCAGTAAGCCTTCAGAGATCAGCTGCCACAAATTCTTACCTTAACTCCAAACAAGCAAACCACTTGCAATTTCTTTGTTCTGCCATTCATACATGAGCTGTTGTAGCTATTTCTCTAAGGAGGTGATTAAAAAGACCAAAAGCAGAGTCTTCGTAACCCATCAAGCAGGTGACATATTTTTCAGGTATCAAATTTAACAATGAACTTATCTAAAATGAGATTAATGAGCAGATTCTGCTATCATCATAGTATTCCTCTGTTTCATTGAGATAAATTCACTCTTTTACAAAAATGTCTTTACCTAAGAGTGTCTGGCAGATCCTCTTGTGAAATACTTGACACCAACTTTTGGAATGTATGGAAAAGTTCCACTTTACAGATCTTGGATCTGATGAAAGAAAAGTTAAAAAAATCAGAAATTCTGATGGAAAAAAAGAAATCAGAAATACACTTTCTCTTACAGTTCACAGCAGTACATCCCAGCTGGATGTTTTTGATAAAAACCATTATGTTCACTTCTCAAAGAATGTAACAAGTTCTCCACAATTTAACTTTTCCTACCCCATTCAAGCTGCCCACTTGCCTTTTCCCTTTTTAAAATGCTATATTGACAAAAACCTGCATTGTCCCCATTGTCCCAGCCAGCACTGTGTCACTTTGGAGAGGAAACGTTTTAACATACCCGCATTGTTATCTATGTGAGACTGCACGGTCATCAGCTCACAACTACAGGATGGTTGAGCCAGAAGCACTACACCCAAAACGGGTCAAACGAGCACAGAAGGTCCCAACAGCTTGTTCAAACTGGCCAGCTTTGTATTATTCCAAATAAATAAAAGAACCAGGAGAAATACCTGGAACCAAGCTGTCCTTTTCACAATGGTGACAAGGACACATGGGCAGTTAAACAGGAATAAGCTCATCAAAAGATAAAGCGAGTCAAACTTTGAAAGCTCTTTGGAAGCTACCATATGAATCTCTGGTAGCTTTAAGCCCTTCTCTTGTAAGAGAAGACAATCAGAAGAGCTGTTTATAAAGCATGGTTTGTATTTGAAAGCCCCAGCTATCTTCTGAATTTATAAATTCTCTTTATACGCTTGTCTTCACAATGACTGGATCAGTTCCTCAACACAGACAAACCAATTCTCCAGAAGCATTGAAAAAAAACTCCATCAAATAAAAGAATTTTGCTAGTATGTTCTTTAAGAACCCCAAAATTGGCATACAAAGTTGTTCTAAAATTTCCACTTTGTGTTGATCTAACAAAATTTCATATTGTAGGATTTGGTGTTTTAGGTAACACAGTATTAACAAAAGCACATACCAGAAATCTACCTACAAATTCCTTTCAGTCAGTGAGCTTTACTTTCATTGATATTTAGTGTTATCTAGCATATTCAGGCAGGGAAAACCCTAAACAACACCTCTCACCAATCACTCTGAGATTCCTTGAGGGCACAGACACCAGAGTAGAAATACAAGTCTTGTTTATCGTTAAACACAACCCCCAACAAGGCTATAAATTCCTTATTCTCATGATAGAAGTTCCTTTTGTGACTGTGTATCATGAAAGCGTAAACAGTTTATGTATTCTTTGAGGATGTTTTAAATTCTGATTTCATAAGGAAAGGAGACCTTTGCAATTACAGTCTTGTAGGCCCTCTCTAATACATTTTAAATGTTGCAGTGAATTTTGATCACGTTAAAAAAAGGATCATTAATAACTAAGTTCCTACTTAGTTACGGGCAGCTAGTGGGTGGCTCTAAAGTTTTAGAGTAGATACACAAACACTATATAACAAATTTAAGCCTACTGAGAAAAAGTTGTTGGTTGGTTTGTTTACTCTTTCACAGATCTTCTGGAATACGTTACATACCATATATGGAAAAATAATATTTAACAGGGCATCGAAAGACACACTGTATCACACAGGTCACCTGACAATACCCTAGCCACCAATACTGATCACAAAAGAGAAAGTACCTGGTCCTCTTCTTTCTAGGGAAAATGTTTAAATATTAGGATATACCAGGATAAACTTGAGTCAAGTCAGGCCTAACTTTGAGAATGTCAGAATGTACAACTTGCATGTGAATGAATTGTCCACAAGAATAGTCTATGCTCTACTTATAATTATATTCGTTACTGTCAGGATTATCTTCTTTCTCCCAGAAAGCTTGGGAAAAATGAACATGACCATTGATAAATTGGTAGTAGAAGCCATCAACAACTGAAACATGACCCCAGCCCTGAGGGTGAACTTCCACAGACCAGTGATACTTTTGGTCACCTCACCTAAACTAAGGAAAATGGAGAGAGAGTTTTGTGTGCAGATGCCTCCTAATAACTCCTCTCAACCTCTCACACATTTCTTTCACAGCCATCAACCCAAAAGATACAAAGCAAAAATTCTGGTAAGTTCACCAATAACTAAGTTGCCTTTGAATAAAAACGAATCATAGTCACTCACCACCATTATCTACAGGGCTCTCTTTAATCAACGGTGACAAAGAAGAAATAGGATAAACTAGTTAATCTCAATTTTTGTCATTTCAGCTCCCCTTCTCTCCCTTAAATAGTGACTCTTCCCATTTCCCCGCTCCCTAGGTTTCCTTCTGCTCTGACAATGCCCTGCACGTCAGGTGAGCTGGCAGAGGCAGGAATGCCAACAAATAAGCTACATGCATCCAGATACCACAACATTCTCACACCTGCTCTGATGGCTCCCGATTGCTTTCTTCGTTGTTCCCTGTCGGAAGCCATCTGAGGTGACATCCAGAGGTTGCTCAGGGACTGCGCTCCAACTTATAGCTGTAGAAGAAAGGATTATAAACAAGGGAGGTGCTCTCATCACAAAAGCAGAACTTAACAGTTCCTTTCATTCTATATGCTTATGTTACATCATGATGTTTACCAAAATAACTCAAACTAGAAAGAGGACCATGGTTCTCTAGGGTCAGGATTCCAGTACCTAAAAGAACAGGTAAATTCTGTGTAGTAATAAATATAGATACACAAACACACACAGAGCTTTTAAGAATCCATGCCTTAAATATCTGGCCTCCAGCTTTGTAATTCTCCCCTTTCTAGGGGAATTCTACTTTCTTTTGTGCATTCTGCCTGGATAATGTGTTAAGAAATTTCCAGGTCAGATCATTTCTTTTCATATCAGGCTCTCCCAAGCTATTTGCACCAGTCACTCCATGTTTTCCTTATTAATTTATTGTGTGCTATTCTTTTATTGTGCATTTAATACTCTAAATAGTTCTCTCTATGTTTGACAGCTGATGTACATCAAATATCTGCAGACTTTACTTGAAAAATGTTATTAGCTTGTAGCCAAATAAAAATAAGGCGTTGGAAGGGATAGCAAGAGCCAAAAAACTTATCCTTTAACAGCATTCTGGTAACCTTTTTATCATCTTAGGCTGTAAAACTCTTAATGCTGAAACTCTGTATAGTATACGTTATAGATTTATAAATAACTAACAAAGCAATAGCAGCAGCATGTTAAACAGAAACAAATCTGACTGACGTGCCCAGTCTGTCCCTCCACAGCCTAACGGCAGCTCCTTTAACTTCTACTGCTTTGAGACAACTTTTGTTCCCTAAGTTCTCCCTTTTCTCTGGGTTCCTAACAGGCAAAACAGTTGCACGTGCATTAACTCTAAGGTCAATTTTCACAGCTTCTGTCCTTAATGATACGTAGAGTTAATTCTGATTTTCACTGCTTCAAGGAAAAAAAACCAAAACTAACCTGGCATAATTCATATAAGCAAAAAAAAGCGTAATAAAGCACCATTCATCTTTATGTAACAGAATGACCTGAGTAACTGTACAAAAAGAAAGGCAAATGCCTTTAGAAAGGAATTTAGACCCACTTGGTTTCAGATCATTTTTGCTAAGTGAATTGGCACCAATTTTCAATGATGGATTTTGTTTCCTGTCTCTCAGAATCAAAACCCTTTCCTTCCTGGCACCTATAAACAAATCCAATTTAATGAATCTGAATTTTATTAAGGAACTCTTTGTTTCCATTCTGGTTTATCATCAACTCTATTGTAACAGAATAACTTCCAGTTCCAGTTAAGCCAGAAAAGTGTATAACTGCAGAAGGCAGGTGTGTCCAAGTTTAAAAAACCTGCTTAACCATACACGTGCAATGGCAGTTCTACTGGCTTTTTCCCCAAATGAGACCATGCTGCTAAATCACAACGTGACTTGCATATTCATTCATCACCATGACAAAAACTGCAATGTCCAAATCCTCTGTCAATTAAACCTTTACACTATACTACTCTATATTCTTTCTACGTTCAAGACCTCTGGAGCAATTACAAGCATAACCCAGCATGGCAAGTCTCCTGTTCATTACCAAGAAGAATGCAAAACTAACTGAAACAAGAAGTCTTTTGATGTTCTTGTTCTCTTATTGCTCTGAGAAATTTTGCTTTCACTGGTTATTTTCCATCTTTGTTTAGATTATAAATTCTTAATGGCAACAACCAAGTATTTATTCAGTCTGAAAATTCCCTAAAGGAAACTAGAGGGTTAGGCAGAATATTATTAATTATTAACAATTAAGTTCTGACCTGAAATTAATTTCTTGCTACGAGTCACACTTTGCCTCTGGCAATGAATGATGTTCCACTTTAAGAAACCACCTAATTTTTATTAGGACTTTCACACACAGTTATGCAACCACCAGAAATTAACTCACCTGCACTACAAGGAACAAGTTTTGTTCTGCTGTTAGTTTGAACTTCCTGAATTGCCTGACGACTGTGTTCAAATCGAAGATCCGATTGCAGCAGCTGAACCTCCTGAGGGAGAAAACCATCTGGTAAAAATGAGATGTGCCGACACCTAAAGGAAACATGGAAAAATGCAACTGATTTTAAGACTGGTCTTCCCAAACAAAGTGATTTTGTTCAATAGAATTAAAACGGAATTAAACACAAGTTACAGAAGTGAGACAAAGAGGTCTACAAAAACTACAAAGAATTGATTTTAAAAAAGATCTACAAAGCTAGTATAATCAATGGAGATCAAGGATGCCGGACAAAACCTGCAATATACTTCACAATGCAAAATAATCATAAAGTATTTACATAGTCAATTATATTACATTAACAACTGTTTTATGAACATAAAGAATTATAATAAAAAACTAGAAAGATAAAAAAAATCTTTGCAGTTCCATGTACAATCTCATTTTTGTTACATTAAATTACTGTTACACACTGAATGGAATTAGGATCAGAGGAGGAGGAAAAAAGCAGGGAATGAAGTAAGACTGAGGTTTATATTTTCAGATGTAACAGCCTGAAAAAGTGCATAACACAGCAACCTAAGACTAACGAGGGTGGGCAATTTCTTGTGCCACACATTCCAGAGTGAGGAAAAGGTTACCCAGTAAGCTCCAGTGGATAGGTAGCTAGCATTTCCCCTGTTAATATACTATTATTGTACTGTTATACTATATGTTTTATGACCATTCTAGAAGGCGGAAAGGCTATGGAGAAAAGGAGTTAAAAAATGAAGTAAAATCTTTCAGATGAACTGGTCTGGCAACTGCCTCTTAAAGGGAGTGGTTCAGCTCACTGGTTTTGCTCTCCTTTCCTTCACCCTGCCTGATTCCATTTACTCTCCTCTATGCTTACAGATTCCTCAAACTTTTAAGCTGTAAATACTCCCTTGTTATCCTTTTGCAACTGACAATGTTGTTTTCATCAACTCAAGGATCTGAGGAGCAAGAAAGCCAGTGAACAGCAGCTGACTTTCTTCATTTAGCAGCTGCGCACCTCGCTTCTCACATAAATACCCCCAGTCATATTGTCACGGCTCCACTACTCACAGCAGGGAGAAAAATGAAATCCTGGAGGCTTTTTAATTAATTTTAGGAATGGTCCTATAACAAATAAAAACTGCTTTTGCTCACCAACACAATTCTGTAAAAGGTGACTTTGGAGATATTCAGAATGACTTTGTAGAGTATGGACAGCAATAAATTAAGACTTTTCTTGACCCTGTTTGAGGAAATAAAACCAGGATGAAGGTAATAAAAGTTCAACTTCACTATTCTAAAAAACTTGACTAAGCCGAGTTTGGGTCCTCCTGGCTGATTTTTCTGCTGGAAGACTTCTAGAAAAACTCAGCTTCTCACTGCTTCATGAAAGGTCAATCAAGGAGATGATGCATCTAAAGGAAATTCCAAAGGAGAGCACTTACCTTTCAATTATCGCTCTCTGCATAGCTTCTTGGCTATATGGACACTTCCCCACTACAATTGCTGAAAGATACACTGGATACTGCAGGAAATGCATCAGAAGAGCTCCTTGACACCCTAACACATTCCAGCGAGCCATTTTATCACTGCAGGACATAGAGCATGTTCTGTCCCCACGACCTGGCTTCACTCGCAGTAATCCCACGCAGTGATACCCTAGCCCAGGTAACAGGGCATCACCCAGCTCTCCAGGTACGCATTTTGCTCCAGTTCTATGAACATCTACTACCTTTGGTCTCCCTAAGTCAGTCTCTTTATTAGCTGCTTGCATCTCTGCAGAACACTCACTGCTCTTTGGATTTGCTTCAGATACTTCCTGAACACTCAGGTCTTCAGCAGACAGGGAAAGATAAACATCATTGTCAGTTTTCATCCTCTTGATTATATGTTCGCTTGCCATTTTCTCTGATTTCCTTTTATCTGCTGGACCCAAATGATTCCGGTTACTCCTACACTCTGCTGATTGTCCAGCTGCATCATCTCCAGTTACTGGCTCAGTAACCTGGTTCTCTGGTTCATTAATTGGAATAATAGAAGCATCTCCACCTACAAAAGAAGTAACATCCAAATGGGCCAAAAATGCATCTCTCATACCTGTGACACATCACACCAGCAATATTACAACTACTGCCAGCTTTCACAGATTTGCACTTGGGAAAATTTAACTTTAAGAACACTTTTCAATCAAAGTTGCCCTGTAGAATGATGAAATCATACTTTGCTCAAATTTAGTTACAAGTTTTGCAATCTATGTAAGAAGCAATCAAAAAAGCAAACATCTAAAGCAAAAGGTGTCAAAGACATTTGACAGACTACAAGCAGGGCTGAAGACTCATAGGGGAACTAGTCTGATCTAACTAAACAATACAAGCTTCAAAAGAATAATTAAAGAATAAAGTACTGCGCAAGGACTGAAGTTGCAACCTGTATCACTAAAACAAGCTCAAAACCAAAATTCTGAAGCCCAGTTCAAAGCAAACAAAACCTGATAGACATGTGAAAAAAAAACCCCAAACAGTCTGGGAAATTGTTCTTGCTATTAAATTTGGAGATGTAGATTCTGTTCTCATGTAACATTGACAAAGAAAACCATAGTGTACTTCAGCAATGTCATCAGAATTATGAAAATGATGAGCAACTAATTAAATATGTGAAGTACCAATGAGGCATATTTTGAGAGTGCTTCTGCTTCCTTGCTCTGCTAGCAGGCTAGCAGTTGAAGAGCATACTGGTAAGTGTGGTAACATCCAGACGTCTGATAAGCTGGCAGACCAAGAGGTCACATTCCTACATTTTGCCAACAGATCCTCATCTCAGTAGCACTGTTCGGGTTTTTTTAAACACACAAAGAACATTTTCCAGCACAAACCAAAAAGTTGCATTGTTGCATTGCATTCCATTCCGAAGAAGTTCTGGGTTGAGGGTGGTGGGTATTTTTTTCATGGGTGGGCCTTTTTTAGTTGGGGTTTTGGGGTTTTTTTTTTTGAGTTTGGTTTTGGTTTTTTGTTAATTTGGGAGGGGGGATGTTCCTGTTTTTTGTCAGGGGGTTCTTTGGCTGGGTTTTGTTTGTTTGTTTGTTCAATGGTTTAGGTTTTTCTGTGTGGCTTGTGGGTTCTGGGGTGTTGTTCTGCACCTGCCCTCCCCAAGTCCCCCCCAGTTGTTTTGTTTATTTTTTTTTTAACTGTAGTAAATGCCAATGGTTTTTATTAAAAATCAAATCCAAGGAGACAACTTTTAAAGGAAAGCAACCAAGAGTTATGACAGGACCTCTGACAAGTATGTTAGTTTCCAGACAAAGAAAATACTAACCAGTGCTGCTTAAAGAGAAAATGAAACAGTGAATGGGACTTTACGAGTTCTCATGAATCACATCCAGCATGATAAAATGCTAAATGTATCTTTGGAGGACCAGTCAAGCATATCATAGAGCACATACTGATAACATGAGTCACTGCCTCACCCTCACTCCAGACCAGAGGGAGACAAAAGAAAGGCAAGGGGCAGAAAAGATTCTACAAGTGGGAACCATTAAATTGGTTCGCTCCAGCATACTCACAGGGGGTGTGACTGGAGAAGAAAACAAATATGATATTTGGTTTGAGTTTCCACCTCCCAATTTCAGTTCCTGGAATAAAAATACTGCCTTGCTGATGGGAAAGTGCCAACCACATCTGATGGAGAAGATACCTGTTAGGCAGAAGTCTTCATGAAGCATTTACTTTATTTTTGATGCACAGGAACCCCGAAAATTGACACCCAGTAGCCCCTGTTCTTTCCTGATGTAGTCTATGAAGAGCCATCAGTTATGCTTCTACGGATTAATGGGATCCAACATAAACAGATCACTGGAAATGTAACAAAACTCAAAGTGTTGGATTCAGTGGAGTTAACTATTGCTTCAAATTGCTTAAGACCCCTTTCCTCCCACTCAGTATTTTCACTAGCACCGCAACTCATCCAATTTTGTGATAGACAGTTTAGTGGCATCAAAAGACAAGAAATATTAATTTCTGTAGCGTTACTATTCTGCTGGCTCAGTTCCTTGTACCAGCTTGCCGTACATGAATAAGGGGACTGATACGTGGGAAACAGCAAAAAGGCCACCCTTTACAGCTAATCATCAGACCCGCGCTGAAATTAGATCCTATTTGTTTGCACAGAAGCTCTACAAGAATGAGGAAGAAACAAGCTTTTGTGAAAGGGTCTTAACACTACCTAGTATAAAAATTAGGTAAATTCTGCTAACAAAAGGAATATTGTTACTCTCTTTCATTGCATTCTCATTCCTGAAGCTACGAATTCTGGCTGGGTTTTTTGTTTGTACTACAACCACCTTAACTGGCATTGAATAAAAGCACGTGAACTTCTTGCCTCACCTCTGAAAGCTCCTCTTGGCCACAATTTCAGCGTGACTGTCATTCAGAATGTCTCCTAATGGAACAACCAAATGAGAACATATGCATTGTTACTGAAAGGAGATGAAGAAAGCAAACAGAATTTGACAGGTGACAGCTCTCCAGCTTCGCTAGCATCTGAAGGTTCAACATTGGTATTAGGTTATCCCAAGATATATGAATTTCCAGCCACTACAAAAGGAGGTCAACAGCTTACACAAATGAAGAATAAAAGTCTTCACAGCAAGCATGAGACTTGTTTAAATACAAAATTTTCTCCCTTCTGATATCTGAAATCATTTCAGTTGAAGAAACACCATCTTCCTTCAAAACCTTCCTGATATTTGTTCTGAACAGAAAATAGTAGATCTTGATACTCTCAGATTAAGCTTAACATCCAGAAAAAAAGTCAAGTGTTTGTTAAGCTTTGGTTGAAGTTTCTTGTTGCACTGTCCTACAATTTAAATCACACAATTTACTTCCATCTCTTTTGCTCCACTAATTCATTTCAATGTGAAAGATGTTACACTGAGCACTAAGCAGTCTAAAACTGATGGACGCAAAATCATTTCTTCTGTTTTGCTCTACTCCTACTCTCTGAAGTCCAAGGAAGGCAGTAAGTCCTGTACCTATGTATTCACAAACACTTCTCCTCCTTAGTCACTTTTCAGCACTAATTATTACTCCTCCTCTGCTCACCTAAGAGAGGAGATGGATGCATTATGACATGAAAAGTAGGGGACATCTTATAATAAATGGTAAGAAATGGCAGCTGTGGGAAATCAGGTATCTAATCCAAACACTTATTGTGTAAACACTTAAAATTACCTAGTTGCAGAACATACCTAAGGGAGACAAAGCCTGTTAGTTCCTATCTGGTGTCACCTCTACCCTAACTCACAGCGCCATCTTTCGCATCAGACAAGAATAAAACCAGACCGTAACAGGTGACTGAAGCACAATTATTTTGCTCATGTTCCATTTTGCTTTTAGTTATGAAGTGTTTGGGTACACAGACTCAGAGCCTACACTACATAATTCCATAAATAAAAAGTTTATTCACCTTCAAAGCAGCAAAGTGCAGCAAACTTTCAGGGCAGCCATTCTGGCTGCTTTAGCCCCCCTTCTTGATGAGGTGAGGTCTGCCTTACGCTTCTGGCTTCACTTCAGAAGTATAAGCTTAATGCCTTGGACATTTTTCTTTGATTCTAATGAGACCATCAAGAAAGGGGGTAGGACAGGTAATCTGTTCTTGTATTTTACACCACACTTACCAGTTTTTCTCATTTTATTTTGGCCAATACATTTTGTTCCAGTTCCCAGAGCAACAACTTCCTTAGTTTCTGAAAAACAAGAAATTACTTTTCTGGGGGGGGGAAAAAAAAAAGCGAACAGAAGCATTGCTTTCACAGCCATTCTAGTAAGACAGCACACAGAACACTGTGTGGAAGGGAAAGCACTGGGAAACAGGTAACGTGACATTCCAGAAGGCAAGCAGCTGGAGAACTGAATGCATCAGGCAGAAAGCACTAGGAAAAGCCTACGATGCCACAGCAGGAGTGGCTTGATACGCTAGGCAACACAGTGGACGCTAGCACAGGATTCCTCAAACGCATAAGAAGCACAAGAAACAGTCATACAAGTGCTGCTAAGTTGAGATGATGGTGGCAAACTAACACAAACGCACAGTGAAGTAACAGTCTGTTGAAGGAGAGCAAGCTGAGACCTTTCTAGGGTTCTTTCAACAGTAGCCAAACACATCTCTGTGAGGATTTACATGGATATTCAAGTCCTGTCTAGCCTTCTGCCACTTATTCATCTGTCAAATGCAGGCTTTCATTGTCTTAGCTACAGTCTGAGAAGAACAGTGTCAGAATTAATTGATAAGTTTTGCTGCAGCTGGTTTGTATGTTTAATTATCCTGCCATATAAATCTGTCTTGTATCTAGAGATAATATGCAAGCAATCTCCAGACATGATGCTTAGTTGTCTAGCAAGATGTACTTGTCTTAGGTCAAGTGATAACCTGAAGGGAGTCTCCGGACATGGTCGAATACTCCAAAAATATAATCGCAGAATCACCAGTTTGGAAAAGACCCATCGGATCATCGAGTCCAACCATAATGAGCAATCTTGGAGAGATTTATATGGTTGTGTCTAAAACTAGTATATATACCTACTACTTTTGTAAGATGACATGCCTTTCCTAGAAAGACATCCAATTCAGCACTGAATTGGAAAATAAAAATATTATCTTTGCTTCAAAGACTTTGTTCTTCTCAATATTTTACCCGTGAATGAGTGTTCCTCACAACAGCATTTTACTCAAACTCCCTCTTTACAAACAGAAGCTAGTAAGAAACTTTCTCAGTATAGAGGACTTGGGCGGAGACAGGACTGGGACAGTAAGAAGCATATGTTGTTTCTTAAAACGGATCTTAG
>WAAB01002295.1:34109-44454 GCA_013389865.1 Piaya cayana | reverse complement strand
CCTTACACAAGCAAAAAACTCAGTAAAGATCAAAAGACAGCTTTTGAGAAACAGTAAGGTACACACAAATCCTATCTGCTAACTAGCTCCAGAGTCCAGAAAAGCGTAGGAGATCTTACAGCATAATAAAACTGAAAACTCCCACACCTCTCAAAACAGAGGATTATATTTAAGAACTCTCTCAAAACCACGCTGAACTACAAATGGTATGAAACAGCAGTTTCTACAATTCTAAAAGAAACAGAATAGACTTCATTTTCTCAGTGAAACAAATTAATTCATTTTAGTAATCCAGAAGTACCTGAAACCAAATAATATTAGAATGAAAAAAAAAAAGACCAAAAAAACCCCTAACCAATCGCTTTTGCACACTGATTGCAGCTCCAGCAGCTGAGTACTAGCCCTAGTGAAACCAGTAAAGGCAGGCTGATTTCCAAATCCAAAGCAGAACTATTCACCAACCTGAATTTGTGCAGACCAGCAGAATCATCTGGGATTACTGCTCCCCAGCAGGAAAATCCCCAGAGCTTAGGTGAAGCCAAGATCTACTTACAGTTCAAGGATAGTACAGGGCATTCTGGGTGCTGACTTACCTACCTCACAGCTACCAGTTAGGGAAGAGGGGAGGAGAAAGAGAAGGAGAAGGAGGAAGAGGGAAGAGCTACGCTTCAGCTTAAAGGCTGACATGACAATCGATTTTCTCAGGAAGCTTGAACGACACATTGGGGTTTATGCACCAAAGAAAAGGCTCATCAGGCAGGAAAAACAAAAGCAAGACTGATACCAAAAATGTCAGCAAATAAAGTCTCTTAACACTCATTTTGGAGTTTTAGAAAGCAAGTACCCTTTAATCAGACCTGGGCAACATGAAAGTTATTTCCATCGATCATGCATAAGGAGACAAGAGCTGGTTACAAAATGTATTTCCTACTTACATGAATATGTTTAAATTTTCCAAGAAATCTTAGGCATATCCTATTATTTTCCAAGGGATTTAATGTTAGAACTTCAGAACACTCAAATCTCTTGCAAATTTGGAGCTTTGGAGCCAGCTCTCTGTCTGACCTTGCATTTGAGATAAAGACTGCAAACAGAGGCAGTTATAGAAAAAGACATCTGTTCAGCATAGATCATACTTAACACATGATGTAACAGTGTTGGGAAAAATACTATTTGGAAAAAAAAAACCAACCACACTGTGAGAAGGATATTCTATCTAACTTTCATAAAAGTACAGTTACTTGGATGAACTTAAGTTCAGCTTAAATCAGAATATTCCACTTCTTGAAACAGTAACTGGTTTTTGTACCAGGAGGAGCCACCCCTCAGAGCTCTCCAGCCACAGTCCAAGCGGGATCAGGCCCACTTGAAACCCTCATTTTTTTTTTCACAGCCTCACCACCCTGCCACCCATCACCTTTGCAAGGTGATGCAGCAGGGAGAGGGTGCCCCACCACTCCACAGAGCCCCTGTGACACAAGAAATATTTACTATTACAAAAAGTGAAATATTTTTGAGTCATACTAAAGTAGAACTAAGTAACTGTAGTTTTTGAAAGTCAGACACAATGTCCTTCTGATGGCATGTTTGGGGTTTTTTTCAGGCTTTTTCCAGTCACTGTTGATTCTTTTGAGATGTTAACGCCTTCTGTGAAGTATAATACGTGCTGTACAGATGTGTCTCCCTTTGTAATCACCTCTCTTTGCAGTTTTTTGCCATCGAAAATGCAAGGGCAGGCAAAGCTGGCTCCAAAGCTCTATATGGCAAGAGATCTGACTGTTGTGAAGTTCATAACAATATTACAGTTAGTCCTTGGAAAATAACTGAATATAGGTAAGATTTCTGGCAAAACTTATACCCGTGCCCCTAAGTGGGAAACAGATTCTGTCCCAGCTCTTGCCTCGTAGAATCACCAGGTTGGAAGAGACCCATCGGATCATCGAGTCCAACCATTCCTATCAAACACTAAACCATGCCCCTCAGCACCTCGTCTACTCGTGCCTTAAACACCTCCAGGGAAGGTGAATCAACCACCTCCCTGGGTAGCCTCTGCCAGTGCCTAATGACGATTTCCANTGGGCACACTGCTGGCTCATGTTCAGCCGCTGTCGACCAACACCCCCAGGTCCCTCTCCTCCAGGCAGCTTTCTAGACAGACTTCTAGTCCGTAGCTCTGCATAGGGTCGTTGTGCCCCAAGTGCAGGACCCGGCATCTGGCCGTGTTAAACCTCATCCCATTAGACTCAGCCCAGCGGTCGTACCCTCTCGTCGCCCAGGCCTGACAAAGATTGCTCGTTTCCTAAAACACCAAAACGAGTCTTGGAGAGTGCATTTACCGGTATTCTCGGTATTCCCCGCTCCCGACCAGGGCCGCTCCCAGTCACCTGTGGGGGGGGGGCGGACAGGGCCTCTCCCGGTGGCGCAGATCCGCGTCTCGCGGCCCTGCGGCCCCTCGCGCCCCCGGGACCGCGGCCCGCCGGCAGCAGAAGGGGGTGTCAGACCCGCCCGCCCCTCCCCAGCCCGGGTCGAGAAGGCCCCATACCTCAGAGAGGCGCTGAGGGCGCCGCGAGTATCAACACGGGGCCTCCGCCATCAGCGCCGCGTACCCCGCCCGACGCGTCACTTCCGGCCCCGCCCGCGCGGGGCAGCCCGGGGTTGGGGGGGGGGGGGCGAGGGGGAGCGCAGCCCCCCTCCAACCCCGGGCTGCCCCGCGTGTGGCATCCACAGCTTCCCTGGGCAACCTGTGCCAGTGCCTCACCACCCTCATGCTTCCTTATGTCTAATGTAAATCTGTCCCTCTCCAATTTAAAGCCATTCCCCCTTTGTCCTATCGCTGCCTGCCCTTGTAAATAGGTCCCTCCCCAGCTCCCTTGTAGCCACTTTCAGGTGCTGGAAGGTCGGTATAAGGTCTCCCTGCAGCCTTCTCCAGGCTGAACAAGCCACACTCTCTCAACCTGTCCTCATAGCAGAGGTGCTCTAGCCCTCTGATCATCCTTGCAGCCCTCCTCTGGACCCGTTCTGACAGCTTAAATGGACCTTAAAGATCATCCAGTTCCAACCATGGCAGGGACACTTTCCACTAGACCAGGCTGCTCAAGGCCCCATCCCCCTGGTCTTGGACACCTTCAGGAATGGGGCAGACGCAGCTTCTCTGGGCAACCTGTGCCAGAGCCTCACCACCCTCACATCAGTTATTCCTAGTAGCTATTCTAAATCACCCCTCTTTCAGCTTTAAGTTGTTACCCGCATCTTGTCACTACATTGCCAGGTAAAGCTCCCCAGCTTTACTGTAGATTCTCTTTAAGTTCTGGAAGCCTGCTATAACGTCTCACTGGAGCCTCTTCTTCTCCAGGCTGAACAACTCTCTCAGCCTGCCCTCATAGCAGAGCTGCTCCAGCCACAGCTTCTCTGGGAAACCTGTGCCAGTCCCTCACCACCCTCACAGTAAAAAAATGTCTTCCTAACATCTAATCTAAATCTCTCTTCTTTCGGCTTTCAGGCAGCTCATTGTCCTGCCACTGCACTCCCTGACAAAGAGCCTCTTCCCATCTGTCCTGTAATGCTCACATACCCTAATGCAATCGTCTTCTCTTCTGTCCCACTTCCAACACAAAGGTCTAGGTTTCCACCATTAACCTCCAAGCCTTTGCTGGTCTTCCAATCCAAGGCCAGTGTGAGATAAGAGTGGCTGTAACTGGTTTCCCTGCTTGCGTGCGTTGTCACATCATGAAAGTACATTACCTCAAAAGTACACTGACACAACTTGATTACATCCCAGGCTGAGTCATGGGTCACTTGCCAGGGTAATAGGGCTGAGTAGTGATGATCGGTGGTGAGTAATCATCATTGGTACACAGGATTTCTCCCAGCACATCCAATGTTTGTTACTTCCAAAACTGTCTTCAAGAACACTTTTACCTTTTTGCTGCTAGTGTTTCTTCTATGTTCTCATGTATTTTCAACAAACAGGTTACATGGAGAAACAGTATTATTAGTAGAATTAGAATTAATATTATATTATAGAATATTATGGAATTATTAGAATTGTTGACTTAACTTTTTGCCATGTTCACCATCTTTTTCATGATTGGTCCTAACAGAAATGAAACTAAGCTGGAGGACAGAAACTGCCCTTTTAAAGTTATTAAGGTTATTCATTGTACTTGCTTCTGGCTTGTGCTTCTTGTTTCACAAAAATAATCACAGAATCACTGGGTTGGAAGAGACCCATCGGATCATCGAGTCCAACCATTCCCATCAAACACTAAACCATGTCCCTCAGGACCTCGTCTACTAATCTTACTACTTACATCTTCAGGTGTATCACAGGCTACTAAGTAATATTTTGATTTGTGTACATTATTAATAATGTCTTCTATTATCCACATATTCCATTTTCCCTGGAAAGTAATAAATGCCCTGGGTTGTACTAATAGATCACTTTAGAAGATACAAGTATTGTACATGCAGCACAATCTACTTTAAGACCAGATCAATTTTTGTAGTGGAAAATGAAACTATTACATTAATCAGAAAAGTTATAAATATTTCTAAGGAGGTAGGAAGAGTTATTTCTTCTTATCTCTATCCTCCATTTCTTCTCCTCCCTGTTCTTTGCTCTGTATGACCTGATAAAGGGCTTGTCTAAGAGTCACAAGACACTGTTCTCCTGTGGGTGGGACTTGGCAGGAACATCGGAGTTTACAGTTACTAGGTGGGGATTACTGGGGATCGTCAATGGCGGTGAGACTAAAAAGTAGTTTTGCTTTCATTTAACACAATTATAATGCTGACTTACAGGAATATAACAAGAAGTTTGAAATGAAGATGTTCTTTGGCAGCTAACAGGTTTTTACAGTAAATACCTGGGGGAAAACCTCCATTTCCTAATTTAAAAAATAATTACCCCCAATTCTGAGGTTTTTAAGAAACTTGAGTTATTTCCATGCTTAGTTCATAAATGTTCACTGAGTAAAAAGAATTAGTTCCAGTTTAGTCATAATTCAGTATTATTATTTCTGTTGCTAAATGCATATAGAGGCAGTAAAACAAAGTTCATATGAAGGTTGTCACGTTTATCCATGTGATATAAATATTCCTGAAAGCTTGCTCTTGAGTAGAGGGGAAAAAAACAGCTGTTTTTCTATCTTTACCTACATTCTCCAACAAATATTTTAAACTGTAAAATAAAAAAAGTTTGATCAGCATTTCTAGTGAATCCATAGTCTTGTGAGAGTCACTAACACTAATACATTAAATCAATTAGACAAGCTTATTACTGGTATGATGGCAATAATCCCATCTCCTTGCAACTTGATTTTCATCTTGCTAACTCCACTGATTTCAGTAACAGGAAACTATGTTCATTCAAGCCAGTATTTTACAACAAACTGTGTACTTCTCATGTACAACAGAATTGTACTCTGAGCATGTAGAGTCAGTGTTTGGCCAATATTTGGTTGGTTTTTTAAAGAAAAATATGGTGAACTTCAAGTATCTTTTCAAGTATCTTTTTGATGGGACATTGGAGCAGGTCAAAGGAGAGCACATCGCTCAACTCCTTACCCAGCCATGTTTTGAATATCTCCAAGGATGAAGATTCCACCATCACTTAGAGGACAACTTTCAGTGGTTGAAAACACTTACTGTATACAAGTTTCTTTATACCAAATTTGGATTTCCCATGTTCTAATTTTGCCTCTTGCCTCCTGTTCTTTCACTGCAAATCTCTGAAGAGTTTGTTTCCATCTTTTCTACATCCTCAGCTTCACTGCTTGTAGAGAGCGATAGGGTACCCCCATACCCTTCTCTTCTTAAGGCTGAAAAAAGATCAGTTTTCTCTCTTTTGTGGTCTATATGTACAATTCCCAAAGAATACATTGATGTAATATGTGGAATATTTTGAAACTTCACAAAGTGGAATAATATGATTTCAGCTACAATACAGTTACGTTTTGTCCAAGCAGTTGTGGCTTTTTTGAAAGTCAGACAGGATGTCCCTCTGAGAGCATGTTTTCTTTAAAATGGTGGTTTACAGACATTGTTTGCTCTTTGAAGATGATAATGCACTGTGTGAGCATGATCTGTGCTGAACAGATGTCCCTTCTGCTGTAATCACCTCCATTTGCGGTATTTTCTATCTTAAATACAAGGTCAAGCAGAGAGCTGGAGCCAGCCCCAAATTAGCAATTTCATAACATTAAAATTAAACCTTGAAAATAGAGTATACATAAGATTTCTGGGAAAATTTATACATATGTGTGTAAGTGAGAAATATGCTCTGTAACCGGCCTTTGTCTCATTGCACATGCTTGATGGAGATCACTCCTGCACGTTGCTCAGGCCTGATAAAGGACGCTTGCTTTCAAAAACTCCAGAATGAGTCTTAGAGAGTTTTATTTGCTGGCATTTTTGGTATTGATATGTTTCATTTTGTTGGTGAAAGACATTTCACCAGAGTATTTATTTGGAAGTAAGAAGCTGGCAGAACCCTTTTCTTACTGTCACAATTTATGAAGTACATAAATAAGAAGACAAATACATATTGCATAATGATGGGGTTGATTTTGATAGAAATATTAGATGAGGGGAAAATGAATACAGTGTCTGTATTTTAATATTACTAGATCCCAAAGAAGTTTGAAATTCAGTCTGGAGTGTAAAAATCTCCCTGTTTTGTAATTATACTGAGACTTTATTTGTCAGGATGTGACTAGTCCCTCTTCAAGCATGAGGTGAATGAGGAATGAAAACTAAGTAGCAAACCGGAATTACTAAAGGAAGTATGGGGTAATTATGGACTCCTGGGGAACAATGTCTTGCATGTTTGAAAAAAAAAAATCTATTGTTTTCATAACTACACTATCTTGGTAAACCTGTGGGCTCCTTTAGCAATTTATAGCCTTGAAATAAGAAATGGGTCCCGGTCACATCTATTTAACCTTGGATATATTTGAACTCTTACTCAGATACAGAGCTTAAAAGTTTTTCTGTTTACTTTCTGTGTTAAAGCCTGAACCAAAGCCACAATGAGTTTTGGATCCAGCCCTGAATTCTCCCCCATGAGGCCCATCTTTGCTTTGTATGAGTGACAGAAAAATTATATATTTCTAGGTTTTATTACCAAAGAAAGGTATTTTATGTTGTGGATATTCAATCTATTGGCATGACATGATGATATTGATGAAGTGTGGTAAGGAAATGCTTCGGTTGTAATGATTTGATTTCATTTGGTTTGACTCTTATTTCAACACCCCCAACTTTTAAATGTATGGACCATGTGAGATGTAAAATACATATATCGATGTCATTAATCGGAAGCTCTTTCTGGTCACGTTGTAAAGCACACTTAATCAACTTCTTTAAGATCATGTTACAGAGAGCTATTAACTATACTCTTAAAAAAAGTTAAATAGTTATAAATAACGTTTTATATTGTGGCTGACAACACTGAATTGCCCAGCATTTGAGGAAGTCTGATCACAGGGTATGCAGACTTTGCCTTCCAGTAAGATGGCGTGGCAAAACTTTGGAACATATTAGAAATCACATACTATTGCTAACATTTCCTATTAAGGAGAAAGTCTCTCTCTGTATATTTTGGATTTCTTTTCCAACAGTTAATTGCAGCTGATGAAGAAAAGCTATTCAGAAGCTGCCAGGATTTTAAAATTTGTATGAGTGAGATTGATGAAATTTGTGGGTTTTCCCAAAAGAGTATAGGTGAGAGCAGACGTGTAAATTTTGTATGTGTGTGCATGTACGCGTGTGACAGAGGAGAGAGCAAGCGCTTGCTGCCAAGGTGTGAGACTTGGCAGCACTGCACTCTACAATGGGCACAAGAAACCGCATGTCTGTAAATGACCACATTTCAATTGCTGTTATTTCACTGTTGGGTTACTGTATTGTTAAAGTGAAAAGGAATGTTTCTAATAAGTGCAAATAACGAATTAAATGCTTGCATTTACTGAGGCTTTACCCTCTGGTGTGTAATTAACATATGTGCACTGGAGACCCAGGTCTGGGGGAGTGTTTCATTTCTTATTTATGATGTTTGCAAGAGTTTTTTTAACTTCTACCATACCTCTTTACTGGCATACACAGAACTGCATGTAAATGACCACTGAGTAGGTGTCACTTAAATCTTAGCAGATATAGAGCAGGTAAATACCTTTTTTTTTGGTGTGCTTTGGTAGATTTACCATTTCTCCCAGCCTTTTATCTTTGTTATCTGGAAGTAATAGGAAGCTCCCAAGTGACCAACAATTTGTTTTCAGAGGCAGGAAAACTGCCTGTGGCAGATTTCAAGTTCTTGCACCTCAGGGAACAGCGCTTAACCCTAAGGGACTGCAAGTAGAAAGGCTCTTTCCACAGCTACCTACAGTTTACTTCCCATACCCCCTTCTGGGTCTCCCGCCAGACCCAGCTGCCTCCACTGACACAGCACAGAAGTGTCTGTGTACTGTATCTGCAAGAAGCTTGGCAGCTTTCCTGTTTTCTCATAATGGTATATATTTTTCTCAAAGGATCTAAAGATCTGAGTCCTCATACTGATGCTGTCTTCTGCTCCCATATCCTGGCTGTAGCAGTTCTTACACCTCCACTACATTACTAGTTTTTCTTGCTCCTTGGCTCCCTGAGCAGCTGAATCTGTTGTGTCACGAGCTCCAACTTCCCAACTCCCTGTCGAGGCTGGTACCACCAAACTGATGCAGGAGTTCATGCTCATGCTTGGCTCAGCATCAAGGAGAAGGGATGTCAGGTCATGCAGCACACTTGTGAGAGTTTGTGCCTGGCCTGGAACCTGAGACAGAGAACAATTCACACTGCTTTTCCCATAGCCTCACATTCAGCTTGAGGAGTAGCCTAAACCTCTTGTGTCTTCAGTCAACTTTCTCACCTTCACCTACTGCTTGAATTCCGAAACTCTTACATTATGAGTTCTTAAATTCTATGCAAAAATAATAACCATATTTTTACATATGTTATGAACAAATCAGTTGCTAGGAAGCATGGTACTAAAATTAAACTCAGTCTTTAATTCATTGGCCTGACCATTTGCAATTTTATTACATCTATCAACACGGTATGGAGCGGAGTATGTTGGATTTGCTGTGCAAATTTACATGCAGAAAGCAATGCAGCCTTTTGTCACCATTTAGAAATGAAAATATATTTTTATCACAAATAGAGAATCATAGAATCACCAGGTTGGAAGAGACCCACTGGATCATCGAGTCCAACCATTCCTATCAAACACTAAACCATGCCCCTCAGCACCTTGTCCACCCGTGCCTTAAACACCTCCAGGGAAGGTGTTTCTACAACACTTTATGAGAAGAAACTAATAAACAACTCACCCTTTTGCTAAGAAACATTTTATGTTATAATATAGCAAAGCTAGCAACATGGTCTGAAGGGTGGTTGTGTGTTGTTGTGTTTTGGAACTGAAATCTTTCAATCAAAATATAGCATCCACTATTAGTACGGGTAACAAATCTGATCTCTTTTAAAAGCACAGTAATGTTACAGCCATGACATATGGCTTTAGTTTACTGCATGGCAAAGGATCTGTTGATCCTGTAAAAAGTGTTGTGTACACAAGTACCATGGTTAGAACCCATTTTGACAGTGTATATTTCAGTTGTCGTTACTGGGAAATGTCAGTGGGCAGCATTTGTTCTGTATATCTGCATATTTTGAATATATTGTGTTTGTGTTTAAGGAGACTTTTTAAGGCTTTATGAAATTGCCTGCTTAAATGCTACCACGGAGATCTGACTGAGCTTCTCAAAGGTATCTGTTACTCTTATTGCCTGTAAGTAGTGCAGCTTTTCCTTAAAATTGGGTGATAAAGGAATAGGAACCTAAAAAAATATCAAGTTATCATAACAGTTTTTGAGAACTTTACCCATAATAAACCACACATTGAGATTGATTGATAAATTTTAGAACTCCCAGAATCCAGGCTTTTTTTCACTGTTAGAAGAGGAGCCAAAAGGAAATTCAGCCTGTAATTCTTTATCCCCTTCCCAGACCTTTGTTGACTTGTGGTTCTCATTCTGCTGCAATTAGTCAACCAGCGAGGGAGAGTTCATTGGCTGGATATTCTTCCTAGTTGTCCTCTAAATACAAATATCACAGAATCACAGAATCACAGAATCACAGAATGACCGGGTTGGAAGAGACCCACTGGATCATCGAGTCCAACCATTCCTATCAAACACTAAACCATGTCCCTCAGGACCCCGTCCACCCGTAACTTAAACACCTCCAGGGAAGGCGAATCAACCACCTCCCTGGGCAGCATATTCCAGTGCCTAATGACCCTTTCCGTAAAAAACTT
>WAAB01002295.1:0-33655 GCA_013389865.1 Piaya cayana | reverse complement strand
CCAGCCTCCAGTCCAGAGGAACTTCCCCAGTCCTCCAGGACTGCTGGAAGATGATGGAAAGGGGTTTGGCCAGTACATCCGCCAGCTCTCTCAACACCCTGGGGTGAATCCCGTCTGGGCCCATAGACTTGTGGGTGTCCAGTTGAGCAAGCAAGGCTCTGACCTCCTCCTCTTGGACCATGGGAGCCTCACATTGCTCCTCTAAATATAGTTAGCTTAGGGTTTTTTTGTATTAATCACAGGATTGCAGGGGCCAAATCAGCTCATTTGTCAATACGAATTTGCACAAGCTTCCAAGTAGGATGAATTTTTTTCCCCACAAAAGAGCACATCTTCCAAATCGCACCCATTGGATGTCCAACATCATCCTGATTTGCCACTTACATATTGCTTTTTGATCGTTTTACACTAGATATTTCAGTTAAAACTCATTTATATCACGACTATACTTGACCCTTGTTATTATTAGGTAGCATTAAATATACTCAGTGATGGTATGAAAGTTATTTCCAATAGGGCTTATGAAGAACAGCTGAGCAAGTACAACCTCCTGACCCCAAAGTGTTTGTTTACTGGGAACTATATTCCAGTTCTCTACATTTAATCTGTCTTGGACTGGGCTGACATTCCCCTACTAGATTTATTATATCTCTAGAGGCTATTACAAACACAACATTGTCACTGCTTATCTAATAAAATGATAATAAGATTACATTACTCTAGTGATAATGATATATTTATGTTCATTTCTAATAGTAACAACCAATGTTTGATTTCATGTTCAGTGAAGATAATGTGTTACTGGGGGGTGGAAATAAACCAATGAAAAAGTATTTTTCTTCCAAATAGATCACTCATGGAAAATATTTTTTCTTCCATCATATTTGTAAATCAAAGTTTCAGTTTGTATACTTGAGCAGACGTACTATGTCAATTTTCCAGAAATAATAATAATGAGGAAGTCTGACTCAGAGAAATCTGGTTTTCCTAAATCAACAGCTCTCAGTGGTGGAAGCTTGCCACAGTTTTTCTTGTGTATCTTTTCCTAGAAGTTGTCAGGCACGAAAGGCAGGAACAACAGAACAGATTTGCATTTCAATTATATTTAGTTATGTTCAGGGTGTCCACAGTAAATTAACTAGTTGTTGTGTTTGTTGTTTCAGTATTAGCTGTCGTTCTAGGTTTTAAATCATAGCCAAGTGCTGGTTTTGTACTGTGTGCTTTAAGGGGAGACTCTTAAATGTATTTCTTGGCTAGTTTTAGCTGGTTACTTTAAGTGTAATCAACTTCTCTCTGTGTAACGTGTGCTCTTAATTTATCTCCCACCTGAGACAACAAAAATCAAATTACTTTTTAACTTCAGTATGTTGTACATTAACAAAAAGTTTGCCTTTTCTTATTGGATTTTCTTATTGCAAATTATTGGATCTATAACTTTTTTTTTTTGTTAGAGCTCTGTCACTATAATGTTGATCTTTACCAAACAACCCTGTTGTTTTGGTGGCTAACACCCTAGCGACTCTGCTCCACTGGAATTCATTTCATAGCACAAATGAACCATGGATCATTCTTTATGAACAAGCTGCATATTCCTTCTAAGAAGTATTGTTATCTGATAATTTCTTCTGCAATTTTTTACTGCAGCTATTGCTCTTCTTAAGTGCTGTTACTTAAAAGTAATCTATGAGACTAATCTGCATTACCAAAATGCATTACTATATAATAGATTTGAAGTAAAATTAATAATAAACAAGCTATTCCATACGTATGCATGCTACATGGTGAAATTATATTACTAGACTTAAAATAAGTACGTGGTTTATGTTTAGAACTCTTAAATGTTACATTAAGTGTTGTCATCTTAGATTTTCAATAGGGCAGATCAGAGATTTTTTTAAAGTAAAGACTCTGCAACTAATTACCTCATGTAACTATACATTCTGAATCTTTTTATTACAAATTCTTTTCAAAAGGCAAGAAAGTGTAGGCAATGCAGGCAATATAGACAATATAGGCCCACAGTAATGGCAGTAGTTTTGTCTTTGATCCACATTGATTCTGTTCTTGTGTCTTCTCTGTCCTTTTACCCATAAAGCTGATGCTTCCTATACATTTTATATAGCTAAAATTCCAGAGGAATTTAGTATTATTTATTATTAATTGCACACACAAGGCATATAAAATTCAATCCAAATTTTGCAAATAAATACGGAAAATAAGAACTGGTTCTTCTGTGTTTAATTACGTTACTTAAGTTACAGTGTCTCTTTGTTGAAAGTTAATTGCTTTCTTGATCTGCCGTAGGTTATGTTCCTGGCTATTAGTTCTTCTAGCAAGCCAGTGATGAGGAATATCCCCTACTACTGCTTAATTCTCTGGGGACCTTAAGTTGCTACCTCTAAAATCAGGAGAATGTTCCTAAGAATATCGATAGGAGCAAGATCACGTCCCACTGTGGCAAAGCCAAGACTTTGCTCAGGAGCATGCCTCACCAAGAAACTGTTACTGAAGCAGTGTGCTTTACAGTTTCATGTAGGAAAATCCAAGGGCTGAGTTAGTACCAGGATTCCTCTCTTCTATAGAGTAGTGCATTGCAGGTAGAAGTCAAAATAAAATGCCATGACTGACACCAAATATTTATCCTATGTAGCAACATTTCTTCTGGAATTTGTTTCCTTCTTCAGCATCTTTTGTGATAGCTGTTCACCTATATCTGGACCAAAATCCTCCTTCTTCTTGCAATTCTAGATCATGTGAGATCAGCCTTGTGCCAATTCTCCGTGTGCATTATCTTTATATTGCTCATGGTACAACACCTATGTAGTCACCCACATACAATGTCCTACTCACTTATAAAAGACAGTAGTGGTGGAATTTGCTCATCACAAGAACTGCAACACATTCCATTTAGCAAAATGCTGTGATTAAAAGGACTTGTTCTCCCCTGCATTTTCCCATTAAATTCATCTGGATAAAGTATCTCTATTGCATTTTATTTGGGTGGGATTTTGAAGAGGAACCTGGAGATCATTGGATTCTTCTGGGAAAGACATACTTGAATCTTTTCAGCTCTTCCAAGAAATCCAGTTAGCACAGTCCAGTATAAACATCTTACAGGAATTTATCACAGTTAAAAGGGGACAAAAACTCTGGCGCTTAACTGAAATCGGTAACCTGCAGTAACCTGCCCTTTCTGACATTCACTAGATGTCCCTGTGAGATGAAACCACCTCCAAAGTACAGTACAAATCCTTCTGACAAAGGAAACAGTAACTGTGCATACGACAACAAAGTTTCTATGTTCCCCCAGGGCACTACATTCCCACAGAAGCCTAGAATTTGCTTCCTCTTAAGTAGATGCAATATTCAGAATATCACAAGTATTCAGTTCATGGTTGACTGCTGAATTACATACCGCTGCATAATATATCACATGATTCAGCAAGAAATAAAGTAGTTCAGATTGCACAGATTTGGTGGGTTTGTTTTTTCTGTAGGCAAAAATAACAGCTTGCATTGTTGCTTATACATTCCAGGTAGTTATCTGGTGAAGCGCACACCGCTAGGAAATGACTGCTGCCCTGAGAATCCCAACTTGAACATCAGCAGACATGAAGAATGTCATATTTTGTTGGACTCAAGGTCCTTCTAGCCTAGTATTCTGTCTCCAGCTGCGACCAGAGAGGAAATATGCAAGGATATTTCTCTGGAATGCTCTCCCAGCTCCAACTGTTTTCAGCTCAGGTATTCCTGCGCAAAGTCACTGCACTTTTATTGCAGTTTACAAACATTATGAAAGCTCTCCAATGCAGCAAAGTAAATGCAACAAATTCAAGATGAAAGGTTAGAAGAAGGAATAAAGCACTGTAGGCTTGGCTTCCAATGCATTTTAAGTCAAGCCTCAAATGCGCTGTCGCATCTGTTGTAATTTCTTTTGGTAAAACTAAGTAATGTTAATATTGAATTTAAATATCACTCTGCAATGAGGGTCTCAATTTATACGTATAGGTAGGGGGATCTTTAATTCTTTGATTTGCCTCTTACATGAGACCTTTAAGCAAACTAAATGGGCATATTTTCAGCACTATGAAAAAAAGAGTAGCCACCTTTACATTATTTTCTGTTTATTTACATATTTGTTCATTTTCTTTACATATGTTGGAACTTAGTGGGCACAATGTATCAATAAGTAGAAAATCCCCTACCCACTACCCATTGGTACGCTTTAATACATCAACAGGAGCTATTTTCTGTATTATAAGTGCTCTACCAAGTCCTCACATATTAACATCCATGTTACAATCCCACAAATGTTAAGAAGCACACCTAAGGTCTGCACCTATTTCTTACAGTGTAAGAAGAAAAACTTCAGTCACTTAAACACCAAGGTTTACATTTACAGTGCCACTAAGCACTCATTACTTAACAATATAAGTAAATACACACAAGTTTTTGGTGATCGAACAAGCCAGGATATATTGTTGCAGGACTATGCAGCACAAAAGTACTGTATCTATCTCCACGTCTCAGATCCCACACAAATGTGCCAACAGCAGTCTACAAAGCAAGGTGATATGCTAACTCTAATAGCAAGGCACTTAATGAAGATGGTAATGGGCATCACATGGTTGTATGACAATAAGAGGCAGGAAAGTTGCACTTTCTTTCCCTTTTCCACTAGGAACCTCACTAGTCTCCCCAAGACCAAGAATTTGGATTTTTGTTAACAATACCCAGTAGTTTAGGAGCTGGTAAGAATTTTCTGTCCTACTCATTCATTTCAACCTGGCCCACTCAGTCCCTACAGAACAGTGTGTGCCAGTCCAAGCTTGGCGCAGGCTGTAAAACAGATGAATGAAAGGATGTGGGTTAAGTACAGTTATATTGGCATACTTCAAAAGGAAAAATTGTAATGTAAGGATGGGGATGAGCAGCCAGGGCAAGAGCAGTTGCTTTATTTTTTTTTTAATCCTGCTCATTTCACAAGTCCAGTATAGAAAGCTGTCAAAAAGGCAATTAGACTGACTGGGGAGGCCTCCAAGCATTACCATCATCAGCATTATCATCATCACAACAAAGCAATAATAATGATTTTTCTATTGTTGGTTTTGATATGTTGTGTAAACTGAACTCTTTCCCTACACTAGAGCAACAAGTAGGCTAGCGAGTATCCCTTAAGAAAAGAGTTCCTTCTTGCTGTAATCAGTGAGATGTTTTGAGGTCCCATTTCATGCCTGAATCATAAGGTTGGCATTAGTGCTTTTAAGATACAATACACCATTGACAGAAAAAAACTATAAAGCTAGTTAAATGTTGGCAGTCTTCCTACCATTGGCAAAGGCACACTTGTTAACAGTTCTCCTTTGTGGACTGTTTGCAGTGTAATCACTGATTTCTGGAAAGATTTTTTGGCATTTCAAGAGGTTTTAAAATATCTAATGAGTTTATTTTTATAGACAATTTTAGACTTTATTCTCATTACTTTACAACATCTTACTTTAAAAAACAGGGGTTGTATGCACTCAATGAGGTATGTATCCCCACTTGTAATACAAAGGAAATATAATAATTTGTAGAACCAAGCTATACAAATCATAGTTTCAACTAGTTAACAATTTCAGAAATCATCACATACAAATCTTTATGAAACATTGTCTTTCTAGGTGTGAGTAAGGAGATACTGCTGCTTTGTTGGGAAAAAAAAAATTAAAAAATTATCCTGGGTTTTAATACAAGCAAAAGCTTTCATGGCTATTTACTTAAACCAGAAGTATTTTGAAGTTAACAGCTATTTTTTCTTCATTTTGTATGGAAAGAATGTGATTAGGTTGGCAAAGAAATAAGAAACACATAAACCAAAATTAACTAGGAAGGCTTAATTTATAGAGAAATAAACTTTGAGGAAAGGCAAAATTATTTTAACAGAATGAGTTAACCTTACTATAAGCCTACTAAAAGTTCAAACATCACTAGAGGGCATTTTGGATAAAATAAAAACCACAACAATGCTATTAATTTCAGTTTTTCCCTTCTCCTGCAAATACTCTGCAGTATGGTGTCCCTGCACCGTCTGGTCCTACAAATGCTTCCTTCCCATGCTGGCTGCCTTAGAAATACTAAACTACTAATATCATTTGTATCAGTGTTCATTACATGGACAGAGATTCCATTTAATCGAATCTCAGGTATTTAAGCTGTCTGCAGAGGCACATGTTGTGCAAAAGCAATGTAAAAGCTAGAGTGAGATAACAGTGGGCATGTCTGTAACAACAGTTTATTCACAGGTGTGTTGGCAAAGGAATACAAGACTAAGTCTACTACACTTTTATTAATAGGACTCTCCTGTTTCCAGTATCTCATGCTTTGTTTCCAAGTGGCTGTAGTGTATTTTTATTATGCTGCTACAAGTTGAATTCTCCTCATGTACTTTAAAAACAAAGTTTATTTAAACTTTATTTATACCTACGCAAATGAAACACTCCTAGACATGATAGAAAATGATCTAAAAAAAGATGCAGCTATGCAGGTAAAGCTGCATCTTATAATAAGAGTTAAACATCTGAATTCAAGGACCATGCTGAGTGTAGCATTACACTCCTCACTTGATCCATTTATCTATTCTTGATAGATTTTTTTATATAATTAAAATAATTACTTTTCTAACTCAGTTCAACTTGGTAGGAGTCTACAGCCAGTTGGAAAAGGTTCAATTGATCTGAAAATGTAAGGCTATGATGGATCAGGCTGGGAGGCAAAATATACCCATGTTTGCAAAGTTCTGTGTGATTATGTGTAAAATTCAGGTTTTAGTGACTTCCAAAGACCTTGTTTGGACTACAATTCAGCACAGCCTTCTGCCAGCATAGCTGCATTGACAAAGAATCACACCTTTTCTCATCCAAACCAAGTTTCTGGACAAGATGGTTGTCAACCTTGTCACCACTGAGGAGAAAAATAAACATAGCTCTGTAGGTTTATTCATTTGAAACACTTCAGATGGCAAAGTGGAAGAAACAAGTGAGCTTATGAAAATATTGGTGTATATGAGTCTCTGTGTCTTCAAATGTTTTGCAAAGTCCTAGCAAATTAAAGGGGTTTGAATTTGTATGTCTCTTTCCATTGCCTTAGCTGCAGAGATCCTTTTTCTTTTCAAGTCATACTCTTAGTGCTCAGCTGAAAGGCAATAAGAGAAAGAAACAGCTGGGTGACAGTGTGAGACCAGCCTGTCCACTCACTCGTGCCAGTGTACAGCTACTGTGTAACCACAGCCACTTTCACTGCCCACAAAATTCCTTTTCGTTGAACTGGGTTAATTTAACTGTGTATTATCAATTGCTTTGTAGGGGCAAGCATACAAAAATACAGTGTGGTACTGATTGCAGAGCCAAGCTCATATGTGGAGCCTGTTCTTTCTGTGTTAACATATAACTGAGAGAATTTTGAGAAACAAGATACCTATTCCTTATGATTGCATCCTCCCAGAAGTCTGTAAATGACTCCACGTAACAGCTACAAAAACCCTCTGACCTAGCAAGAGTAATCCAATAACAGAGGGAGCACCCAGCATTCCTCCCCAACAAATAAAGGCAAGTTTTGCTGTCAGAAATTAAGAGAAACATGGCAGTTGCAGGGCTGGAGCCGAAGCTTTGCTCTGAGGAGGCAGCGTTCCCCTGCCTCCAGCCTAACTGGCCAGAAGCTCTCCCTTAAGCTCATTCCAAGGTCGGAGAGCCCTGTCGGGTGCTGCGCTGCGGGTGAGCAGCACAGTTCTCAGTGGCTTGTTCAAGCAAGAATCTAATCCACGTTGATAAACCCTCTGCCAGGTCTTTGGGAATTGCACCTCAGGCAGGACAAAGCCAGTTGGTGCAAGAATGAATTCCTATTACAAGAAGTGGAATATTTTTGATTTAAGCTAACGTAGAGTTAAGTTTCATCCAAGTAATGGTGTGTTTTTGAAGGTCAGACAGAATGTCCCTCTGATAGCATGGTTTCTTTCAAACAATGTTTTCCGAGACATTGTTAATTCTTTGAAGATTATAATACCTTGTGTGAAGTATGGTATGTACTGATGTCCCTTCTTCTGTAATCACCTCTGCTTGCAGTCTTCATCACAAATGCAAGGTCAGAGAGCTGGAGCCAGCTCCAAATTAGCAAGACATTTGACTGTTTTGAAGTTCATAATAACATTAAAATTAGTCCTTGGAAAGTAACAAAATATGCCTACGATTTCTGGGAATGTTTATACACATGCATGTAAGTGGGAAATACATTCCACAACCTGCTCTTTTCTCACTCCAAAATATTGATGAGGGTTGCTCCTGCGTATTGCCCAGGCCTGATAAAGGATGTTTGCTTTCTAAGATGCCAAAATGAGTTTCAGAGGGGTTTATTTGCCAGTATCGATACATTTTGTTTTGTTGGCAAAAGACATTTCACCAGGGTATTTATTGGAAACTAAGAAGCGGGTAGCACCCTTTTCTTACGTTCTCAAGTTATTAAGTGCATAAATATGAAAACAAATATACAATGTATAGTGATGGGTTTCATAGAATCATAGGATAACCAGGTTGGAAGAGACCCACCGGATTGAGTCCAACCATTCCTACCAAACACTAACCCATGTCAGGCTGNTGTGAAGAATTTTTTCCTAATGTCAAGCCTGAACCTCTCCTGGTGGAGCTTGAGGCCATTCCCTCTCGTCCTGTCCCCTGTCACTTGGAAGAAGAGGCCAGCACCCTCCTAGAAATACTAAATGAGGTAAAGATGAGGGGGAAGCACATACGAGTGCAGCGTCATAATTTTAACATTACCAGACGCCAAAGAAATTCGAAATTCGGTCTGGAATGTAAAACATCTCCCTGTTTTTTAATTACACTGAGACTTTTATTTGTCAGGAGGTGACTAGTCCCTCTTCAAGCTTTGTGAAACGCCAAAACCAGCCCTAGGACAGCTTCTGTCACGGCATTTTGGTGTCGCAGCGCTGAGCTCAGGCGCTGGGCAGGGCCAGCACGGGGCGGCCCTTCCCCCAGGCCGCCGCTTGGCCCCGGCTCTGCCCCCAGAGCTCTGCAGGGCCGGGAAGGGAAGAGAGGGAAGGGGACGGAGAGAGGGGAGGAGAGCAGGAAGGGAAACGCCCCCCCCGGGAGCCGCAGGCAGCGGGACGCGGTTTTTCGCCGCTGCCCCAATAAGGCGCGCCGGCCCGGGCCCCGCCCCTCGTCGTCGTCGTTCCCAGTCTCGCCTGCGATTGGCTGGCTCGGCGGGCTTGGCGGCAGAGCCGCGCTCCCATTGGTCGGGCGAGCCCAGACTCGCTCGCGATTGGCTGTCAACGTGGGCTGGGCGGGGGCGGGCTCCCATTGGCCAGGCGGCGCCCAGGCTCGTTCGCGATTGGCTGTNGGGAAGGGAAGAGAGGGAAGGGGACGGAGAGAGGGGAGGAGAGCAGGAAGGGAAACGCCCCCCCCGGGAGCCGCAGGCAGCGGGACGCGGTTTTTCGCCGCTGCCCCAATAAGGCGCGCCGGCCCGGGCCCCGCCCCTCGTCGTCGTCGTTCCCAGTCTCGCCTGCGATTGGCTGGCTCGGCGGGCTTGGCGGCAGAGCCGCGCTCCCATTGGTCGGGCGAGCCCAGACTCGCTCGCGATTGGCTGTCAACGTGGGCTGGGCGGGGGCGGGCTCCCATTGGCCAGGCGGCGCCCAGGCTCGTTCGCGATTGGCTGTCGCGGCGGGCGGGGCGGTGGCGGCGCGGCCCGAGGTCACTGGCGGCTGGGGCGCAGCATGGCCGCGGCGGCGCTGCTCGGGGGACCCGCGGGCTGGTGGCGCTGGCACCGGCGGGTGCGGGCGGCGATGGGTAAGGAGCTGCCCGGGGGAGCGCCGGGGCTCGGCCGGGAGCGCTGCGGCCGCGCTGCCCTCGGCCCCGGGGGCTGCCGCGGCGGAGCCGCCCAGGGGCTTCAGTGCAATAAACGTTCGCTCGTGTCTGGAGCCCTCAGCGCGGCCAAGAGATGGAGCCGGCCCCGAGGAGGCCACAAGGATGATGAGAGGGCTGGAGCAGCTCCCGTGCGAGGGCAGGCTGAGAGAGTTGGGGTGCTTCAGCCTGGAGAAGAGAAGGCTCGGGGGAGACCACGTAGCGACCTTCCAGAAATTAAAGGGGCTCCAGGAAAGCTGGGGGGAGGCTCTGTGCAGTGACAGGACGAGGGGTAGCGCTTTTCACATGAGAGAGGGGAGATTTAGATTAGATATTACGAAGAATTTTTGTACTGCTAGTGAGGCACTGACACAGGTTGCCCAGAGAAGCTGCAGATCCCCCGTCCCTGGAGTTGTTCAAGACCTAGTCCTGCCCATAGCAGGAAGGTTGGATCTGGATGATACTCAAGGTCTTTTCCAACCCAAGCCGTTCTGTGATTCTTTTGCTTAAAATTACATGCCTGGAAATTGCCAGAGCCTGCAAGCTTTTTTCTGTGACACTGGTGAGATGTTAGCAGTATCTGTCACCCAGTGTTAGGCAGTTCAACCCTCTCAGTCATTGCATCTGATTATTTTCCTCAAACTAAAGGCAAATCTAGTGGCACTGCCTCATGTTCCAGCTCGCACTTTGTTGTGTGGCAGCTCTGCAGGTGCTCATCCATGTGTGGTGGATGGAGCAGACACCTTTAAGTGTCCTGTCAGTGCAAGTGAAGGGAGAGTATTTGCAGAACTGGAGCCCAAACCTACTCCCTTTTCAGAGTCTTGAGAAGCACATAACTTTTTCAAGTATTTTATCTGCTGAAATACATAATTGAAGGTAGACATTCAGTTGTCTTTTCAGTGTCATCTCCTTAGCAGTCTTTTGCTCATGTATGTCAGTGTATAGTTAGACTCCCAACAAATAGGTGAAGGCTTTTCAAGTAGCGAGGTGGAAGAAATGTATTATTTTAAATGGCATATAGTTCTAAAATCTTGTCATGTAGCAAAAGGTTTCAGGAATTATTCAACTACATTTAAGTAAGTAATTAAAAAAATGGTAATTCCCCTTCAAGCCTCATTTAAAGCAATCAGTGAAAAGTGTTTGGCACTTAATGTTTAGCTTTCAGTGTTATTTTTGCTTGACTCTCTTCTGCTAATGCACGAGCTTTTTATAGTTACAGCTCTGATGTGCTAAGTAATAGCTCAGGTGCAGCAGGCATGTTGGTCACATGCTAGTAAAGTTAAATACAGGAGACCTGTTTGTGTAGTTAGTGCCTATTGTGGTATCACAGTTGAATGCAGCGGCTTTCAGTGTGTTTTGAACTTTCTGTGTATGGTAGCTGTCAGATACTTCTGTAAAACCTTTGAGGTCCGCTGCCTTGCTCAATATTCCAACAGTCATGTTTAATGTAGAGAAAATGGAAGGGATCTCATTTCTTCATGGTGAGTACAGGTGTGAAAAGCAACCCAAAACACTGTTCTGGTCCTTAAAGGTGTAAAATGTAGTTTGTCTTTGCCTGAAGACCCGAGTGCAAAAGCACTTTTAAGACAGAGGAGCAATAATGACTCTCCCAAGAAACTTTCATGGAACAGAATTTCACCCACAGTGTTTAAGCTCTGACTTAGACATCAGTGACTGCGATGAAAGTCCTGGTGGCTCTGAGAAGTGTTTATGGGATGAAGGTCTTAAGCATTAAACCTTCTTAGCTGCTAAGCTCTACTGCTTAGTTGTACGTTGAGGTTTCCCCATCTCTATTGTGTTTGTTAGGTTTGCTATTGTTTACTTTAATATTGTGTGGTTTAAAAGTTGTGGTTTGGGTTATGATTTTATTGATTGTCATTCCAGATGAAACACCATCCTAATGAAGGAACCCTGCCAGCTCTTAGAGCTGTCCAACACCATAACATGATTAGTGAGTGGGTTGTCACCATTCACTTACTGAATGCTCCTTAGTTACTCAGTCCCTTACTCTTTGCAGCTGGTGCAGACCATGGTATATCGTTTCTTCTGTATGTTAACACTAGAGGCTGTTAAATCATCTAGGAGGAAAATAGATAAGGGCAGATTTTGGAGAAGTATGTATATATAGAGCTTGTGTTTGTGTGTTGACAAGGTGTATAGTTGACAGAGGTCATGCAGTCTTGTGTTCGGCAGCTGGCAGTCTGGGAAAGGTGCTTAATGGAGAGGGAGTGTGTGACCTTGCTTAAAAATACGTTCTTGATGGATGTGGATAAATTCTTCCTGGGAACTTTTAGGGTGAATGAAGTGGGGGCTAATGAGATGTCATGGCTGAGAAAGGAAGATGTTCAGGTGATTGAAAATTCATGAGCTGAGGAGCTGTTCATCAAAGAAGATACTACAC
Source organism: Piaya cayana (assembly GCA_013389865.1). Classification (NCBI taxonomy): domain Eukaryota; kingdom Metazoa; phylum Chordata; class Aves; order Cuculiformes; family Coccyzidae; genus Piaya; species Piaya cayana. The sequence goes on along the minus strand of WAAB01002295.1, from coordinate 21,367 downwards.
TGCTAGAAAATGTCCTTATAGATAGTTTTGGATGAGTAGTGAGGACCCATTCTGTTAATAGTATTTTTGTTGATGCATGAGCTGTATTTGAATTGTTGAATGGTTTGAATTATTGAATGAGAGGCATTAATTACTAAGCAAGGATTATGACTGAAAGACCTGCTGCTGTGCTGTCCAGCACATTACTTAATTAAAGTATTAAGTGTACACTTGATACTCTTTTTAGATGAAAAGTACTTACTGTATTTTTTTGTCTCTACTGCATTAGCAAGCATTTAATGAGGTATAGCTACAGATAAGAAAAATGAGGTAAGAATACCCTGGCTGTTACAAGGTAGCATGTCTGTTTTTCATCAGCAGACCTTTATGGAGGCAAGGAGAAACAAGTGGGATGTTTTCAATGTAAAGCTAGTCAAATTTAGAGTCTTATAATCTTCTTAAATTATGATTTTGGTTCAGTGCACTTCTCCAAGTGGTTGCATAACCTTTAAAAGCTTGTGACCCTGGGGCAATTTAAATTCCACTGGCAAAAGCTTCTAGGAGCAGAAAGGCCTGATTCTGCCCATGTGCAGCTGGCCTTTCTAACTTACATGTTGCTTCAGCTAGTTTCCTCCGGGATCTAGTTCAGTTGAGGTTTTATGAGTTTCCATAGAGAAGTCTGTCTGATCCTTTTTTTCAAATCAGGAAAGAGAAAAGGGATGGTGTCTTCTGTTGTGCTTGTACCAGAACTTAAGATGCTAAATCAGTGGCAAATATTTAGTGGCTTGTAAAGCCCAAACAAAGCCAGCAACTTCAGTTATTGAGCTTCCTCTGGGCCTTCCAGGGGCATCTTCCATTCTCCTGTTAAATCTCACCTACTGGATTTGAAAAGAACTCAAGACTCACTGATCCTCTCTGTAGTAAAGAATATATCAGTATTAATAGTATTAATACGACTTGCAACCGCTCTGATTAAGAATGCATATGGGAGTTTGTGGGCTATTACCCCAGTGCCAGATCTGTCGGTTTCATTTGACTGTGGAGCAAGGAATTGAATCCCAGATCTGGTGAATATGGTTCAAAATAGATTTTATAAAACTCGAAAGTAAGAGATACAGGTGAGATTACAGTTTGAGATTTACTGGTTTCTCAGTCCTGTTCTTGGACAGGTAGACTATGCTTTCCCTTGGAGTACAGGCATATTTGACCTTTCCAGCTCTACTACCCATGGTCCTATGCAGCTATTAATTCCTTTCTGTTTGAATACAAAGTCCTCTGCACTGCATATTATAGTGTCTATGCAGTCGAGTATTTGCAGTGATTTCAAGGCACCACTGGGGCTGAAATTATTTTTTGAAACTGTAAGAGTCATTACTTTGGGAGGTACTGTAAAATGAAATGTAAACATCTGAAATTATCTAAACTTGTAACTGTCATCATTCAGCTTAAAAGGAAAATGACTTTCAGTATCTTTAGGTAGAAGCTTGAAAAGACAAGCTTTGGGTCATTGACAGGCCAGATATTCTAAGAACAAGATTGCAATCTGTGCATTCTGAGTTTATTTTCTTAATGGATGTTTTCTTTCAAGAAAAGCCTTTAAGATATTAATGAACTCTTACTGATTTTTCAATTAAATTATTTTTAAGGTAAAATTCTTGTGAAATTGTGTATCAGGTCAAGTGTATCTATTGTAGGCTGACTTTTCAAAGCACAACATTTTTATCCATATTGTCTGTAAGCCCTCAATATGGCAAGAGGGTCGTAAATTGTTCCCTGTCATCAATGGAGTCTTCACAAGTATGAGTCTCTGCGAGCATGTGTTTGCTCAAGAGAATAACATAGAATCTCCTGGGAAAAGCCCAAATTCTTTGGAGACAGTGTAGCTGTAGCTGGTTTTGCTCACAATTAACTTGATGGGTAAATTAACCTGTGTTGCTGGTTCTGTTCCCTGTGAAGGAGAGGTAGTTGCACATGGTATCTCTGATTATTTTAAGAGATTTCTTGCTGTTTAGTTTGAGATGGTGATCCATGAGCCGAGAAAAGAAGAGTTGAGGATAAAAGAAAAGAAGCTACAAGAATGAGCCTAGTCATGGTATCTGGATCTATGCTCTGATGAGGTTAGTTGGAATTCACAGAAACAAGGGAAACTCAGGTTTAGAAGCAAGACTAACTTTAAAGCTTGATAGGGTTGCTTAGGGTGCTTCGAGGTTGCTCCAAGGATGAAAGTTCCACTGCTTCTCTGTGCATCCTGTTCCAGTGCAGAACCTTTCCCCTAATCAGGGATGGTTTTCTTACTTCCCACCAGAATTTCCCTTCCTGCAGCTTTTGACCGTTGCTTGTTTTCCTATTTCTGCGCACCTCTGTGAAGAATCTGGCTTCATTTGCTCTGTAACTCTTCTTCCCTCCCATTCCATACATATAATAGTAGAAGACTGCCGTCAGGCTTTGCTTTTCACTTAACCTCTGCTCATATGCCATATTCTCTAGCTCCTCAGTCATCTTAATTGATGTCTCCTGGGCTGTCTGCCCAGGTATGACCACATCTCTTGTGTCTGTGCTGCGTAGAGTGGAGTCACTGGTTTCTTTGACTTGTTGGGTATGCTATTCCTAATGTAGTGCAGCAATCTTTGGCTGCAAGGATGTACTACTGACTTGTGCTGAACTTGTTGTCCATGAGAACCTACAGGTTATGCAGACTGCAACCCGACTGGCCAGTCCTCAGGATATCTCCTGCCTGAAGAACAGGACATTATCTTTTTCTTTGTTGAACTTCTTGAGACCTATTTATCCAGTCTTTCTGAAGGGTAGCCCTTCCCTGCAGTTTTTAATACATTCCTCCCAGGTTTGGTGTCACATGTGATCTTTCTGAGGGTGCTTATGTCTCACCATCACAGTCATTGGGGAAATTTTTAAACAGCAGCAGCCTGAGTGTTGACCCATGAGGAACATCATGTGTAACTGTTGCTTGTCTTTGAACCACTGATAACTGCTGTTTAAGACTGCCCGGACAATATCTCTTCCATCAATCAGGCTTGCAATCCATTCCAGTACATACTTTCTCCATTTGGCTACTGGAATGCTAGAGGAGGCTGTTTTGAAAGCTTTACTGAAGTCAAGGTAGGTAAGATCCACTGGTATGAAGGGGCAGAGAAAGGAAAATGCTGAAAACTGGGATTTGAACCTCCTTAGGAAGCTGGAAGCTTCAGGCTAGTAAAAGGAGGAATTGTGATGTACTCAGGGAGACTGGCTCATAGAAACTATGAGAAGGAAAGGCTCCAAGGTTATTACTATGGCTAATGATGGTGTTCTAGGCTCATTGGTCATTTGTTTCCTAGAATTGACACGTAGCGCTTCTTAAAAAAAGGAATGTGCTCTTTTCCCAACTTATCTGTTTGAACTAAGCGTTTTCCCAGTGCAGTTTTCTTTCAAGCTGTGTTCCTTCTCTAGCTATGTAATTGCTGCAGGCATCTGTGGAAACTCTCTCGGACCAAAGTTCTCTCAACGAACCTGATTTATTAACTGTGGCACTTCCAAAATAGTTCTGCAGATGAAAGAGCATGACCATTGCTGGCTAAGAAGGAGCTTAAAGTCAGAAAGACTTTAAAATGATTAATCAAGTGTTATTGGCCTAGAGAGGATTCTTTTCTAAGCATTGAGACTTCTTAGAGCCTAGATCCAGCTTAGGCACTTTTTCTGTGCGTATGCCTGAGTTGCAGTAGTTAGTTAGCCTTGTTTCTGGATGTTCAGTTGCCACGTGCCTTAGTATTTTTTCTGCATAACTTTTTCCTTTGTCATAAAGGAGAAATTATTTTATGTAATTGACAGGGATGTCTTGGCACTGTCAAATTGGATGAAGAGTGTGTAGAGTGATGATGCAGCAATTGTGGTAGATGACTGCAGCATTACTTACTCTCCGGCATTTGATACTCTCTGGCTACTTGTAAAAAGTAGCTGAAACTTGTAGCATTTTCCACAGACTGTAAGTTATGCTTTGTAGTTCTGTCTTGGTAGTTCAGCAAATAGAACACAGGGATTATTCCTGGAAAGACTTCATCATTTTGTATTGACACTACAGTTTGCTCTGGTTTTCAGTATTTGCTTTTAAATGATAGTGCGAAGGATTTGCAGTGACCTGTTATGGAGAATTTCACCTTTCAGTTAGTGGCTTATATTTATCTGAATGTGGGGTCAGAGGAATCCTGTTACTGTCTTTGAGGGGCTGCATGAAATACAGTGGGAGCTTCAGCCCATTTCTGGAGAACAGGTGCTATACCCCAAGGCTGCAACCAAAGTTGCAAATGAGTCTCTAAAATGTATATATAGAATTTGATTTCTTATATCCGGTTTAAGATTTAGACACATAACAAAACACAGACAAGCCTGCATATTTTAAGTCTATATTTGAGCTCTTCTTAGACCTTAGCTTTCAGGGATGTTGCTGAAGTTTGATTATTATGATACTTTTTGAAACACCCACGTTTTCCTACTTAAAATGATTTTCTTTGATATGTAGGAAAATCACAGAATCACAGAATCACCGGGTTGGAAGAGACCCATCGGATCATCGAGTCCAACCATTAATCATTCTGAGGTGGTACTTGTGACCCACTGTGAGCTATAAATTATGGTTTAAATTATATAGAATAGCACTAACATTTATATTGGTTTTAAGCGTAAAGTTGTTTAAATCAATGAAAATATATTACCTGCTAGCTTTTGTTACATCATTGTTATACATTATTCTAAAATACAAATATATTGATATTTGTTGCTTGAAATCAGTGTGTTCTAGGGCAATGGCTTCCAAAACACCAGTTGGATTCATTGGGCTGGGTAACATGGGAAATCCAATGGCAAAAAACCTGGTAAAACATGGATATCCAGTTATCGCATATGATGTGTTCCCAGAAGCTTGCAAAGAATTTCAAGACTTGGGCGCTCAGGTATAGTAATAAACTTTGTTTTTTCCAACAGTAACCGTATGCGTTTAATAGTTCTTGCATGCAATGTCTTTTAAATAACCTTAGGGGTTTTTTCTTGGTTAAGATCACAATGGGAACTAAAACAATGTGGTGAACACAATCTGAATCTGGGAGGTTTCACTTGGAGCAAAACATGATTCTACCCTTAGTAGTTTTCATGCTGTTAGCCAGAATTGCTACCTTGTTGGACTTCTTTAGCTGTTTTTTTCCCCCTCCCTTTTTATGAGAGTAGTTTGATGGCCTGTTCTTTCACCTCCTGCTTTCTCCTGCTTCCTCCTCCCCCAGGTCTAGATGGCCAGTGGGCTGCTTTTCATCTGCTTCCTAATTTGACCTTTTCAGGTTAAATGACCCTAGTTAAAAATTCCTGCTGGCATAGCTGTAAGGGTTATAGGGACATATGAGCTTTCCTGCTGCTTCAAGATGCAGTCCTCAGGGGCAGGGGAAAAATCTAATTATATGTGTGCTCATTCTCTCCAAGGCAAGGAAGGTTATGGTGAGAGAAGAGGAAGGAATGAAAACAAAAAAAGGAGGGAAGGAAATTGATCACATTAAGGAGGTTTTACCTTCCTGCCATGTACCCTGTGAAATCTTGGCCCTGTTCCAGTCAGCGCTATTCCTTTGGTTGATCCCTTAATACAGCCAGAAATCCATTCAGTCTCTCAGGTGGCTGGCTCAGTTCTGAGGGTCTGAAACATATTTGTGTGGTTTTTACATATTTTAACTCTATAACAGTTCAGATAAGTATGGGTGGATGGATAGGTGCATAAAACACTGAAACAAGTGAACTCAAGTAAAGAGAAACCAATGCAAAAATAGTGCTCTGGTGTGGCAACGTAGAGCATAGGAGGGAATTTTCCATCAATGGTAAGGAAAATGTAGGGAGATCTAGACAGAGGAACTGTATGCTGTGAAAGTTTAAACTGTTGGAGCTAATTCCAGCTGTTTTAAATAATGAGGTAGCATCAGTATCCCTAAAAGATAAAATAATAAAGTGCACCTGTTGTTAATTAAGTGTGGCTCCCCATGAATAATTACAGAATCTTGGCATTAAGTGGGAAAGTAAGCTTTTCAGCCTGTTTTCCTAGCTACTGTTTTTAGTTTTTTAAAGCAGCTGAGACCCTCAGGCACGAACCAGACCTGTCTTGAGTATGAGGGTGGGCAAATGGAAAGGAAGTCTGTTTTGAACACTTGATTGTATTTTTAATTCATGTTCTGCAGTGGAATCTCTTTGCTCTAGCTGCTCATTTGTATAGTTTATTGCCATAGTAATAGAATCTTTGGCATCCTCTGCAGGACTTAACATGTGATATTAAAGGTGAACTGTAATGCTTTTAAAAATAAAGCTAAAAGTATGTTTTAAGATCGTAAATCACTAAGAGAATACATGGGTAGGCTTAAATACAAATAAAACACTCTTAAAGAAAATATGTGAACATAACTTCTTCTTCTTGATCTATAGGTGTAAATCCTACCCTACCATTTTTTTCAGGACTTGGAAACTTGTGAGTCCAGGGGGCCTTGTAGAAACTGCAATAGAAGGTACATTGGGCTCTGAGGGCTGCTTTCTCTCAGGTCTGGCTGGTAGGGCAAAACCATCAGGAGAGTTATAGAGGTGAAAAGATAACCCCCAAGAGACAGTAAACATCGTCAAATGACCCTTGTTTAATGTCAGGGCTACTACCTAGGTGTATGGAGGATGAGGCACGTTTAATCATGTCTGTATATTATGTCATTCCGCTTTCTTTAGCCGCTGAAATAAAGAACTGAGAGGTAGTAGATGTTAAAAGGCAGCCACCTGCCTGCTGATGGTGAATAGTAAGGGGAGAACTGGCTGAGCAGGAGCTTATAGAAACACCTGGGGTGAGAGTTGAAGGAAGTTGCAAAGCTACAAACGAGGGAGAATATCGAACAGTGCTGTGAGCAAGTAAGCTACCTCCACACTCAGCTGTCTTTTCTTTTCCTCATAGTTATCACTTTCTTATACAGCAGAGTGTGTGTGTGTCACACAGTTACTTTGCTTCAGTTTACATACCATTGGATCTTCCCTCAGATTTGGAAATTTGATGGCGTATCTGAAGTCATCTGATGCATAAAGCAGCATAAAAATAGAGCTTTCTTCCCTGTATACAGTAAGAATGGCAGTTCCAGCTGGCAGAATTATTAATTGACTTATTGTAAGTATAAAATAAAAAATAGAGAAGCATTTTGGGACAAATATAAGCAGATGTGCATATTGAAGGGCATAAAACAGGGACCAGTATGAAGAAAAGTATGCCCTGTCCAGCTGCATACTGCAACAGTTTGCTTGAAGCGACAGGTATCAGAACATGTGCAGAACCTGGTGGACTGCTACCTTGAACCAGTATGGTCTATGCTCTTAATCAACAATTGGTCTTTGGTTTTTTTTTAAATTCACAGGCACATTCTTAATGATTTCAAATGATTAATGCTTCTTAATGGCTTTCAAAAAATTGAGCTTTATTTCTGAGACAGAAAGTCCCAAATAAAGAGTTTTGTGTTCTGCTTGTTGAACCAGGTACGTAGATTTCCTCCGGGCTGTTAATCTTATTTGTTAATAGTACTAAGCCAAGAATGAAATTTCCCACTTCATTTCCCAGCTTTTTGCTACTTACTTCAAAGGTAGCAAAATTATTTTTCTTGTAGGGTTGTGGAAGCACTGTCCCAGTCTGTGTACATTCGTAATCTCATTTTTGTTATGTAGAAGGCATGCTAGTGTTTTGAAAGACACGGATGTAATAAATCAGTTTCTGCGTACAGTCCTACTGTACTGTCTTCTACAGATCTGCATTGCTTAAGAATTGTTTACATCTGTAACCAGATCCCAGCTATATCCTATCCATATACCTGAGTGGAAATGTGAGGCTGATGTAGCTTTTAAGTTGTGTGCCCAATGTCGTGTGTTTTTCATCTCCTGGTTGAAAGATGAAAATGGGCTACAGAATCTTCAGTTGCTAACTTGCAAACCTCGTAAGAATACTGGAGATAATAATTTCAAATAAGACAACGTATATAAAGTCATGTTCCAATTACGCACTTCCTCTCTCTTTCTCTAATAATACTGAACCGAACCAGAGATACTCCGAACCGAAGTCAAAGGTGTCATTCTCCTGTATAAAGCACTAGGCTTTCCAATCTCCAGGGAAGTAAGTCATAAAATTAACTAATCAGATAGAGAAGCTTTTCTGCTTATAATTGCCTCATTTATTCCTCCTAACCTTTGTTGTTTAGACTAGAGAATGTTTCCCTTTATAACTGTGTGGTATACCAGATGTTTTGTGTACTATTAACTTATTCTTTTGAAGCAAAACTTGCGCATTTTTAAGTCCCATCTATGCCAGTTTCTTTTTTTCTTTGAGAGAGAGGGACCTTTATTCAGTGAGTATATTCAGTGTTCCCTTCTTATTTTATAAGTCAAATAGAAATGAAGACGTTTCTCCTGCTGTATCCCAGAATTCCTTTATTCAGCATTTCTTACGAATGTGTATATAACATGCTTTGTTTGATGCTGAGACCTTATAAACACGTTGTATATAAAAAGGTAATTTATTTACGTAAGGTCCTTTCGTACCAGAACTTACAAAAAATAGTAACAAATACCAGTAGTTCAGAGATAGCTAAAAGAGGTCATCAATCTTGATTTATCTGTGTTGTGGAAAGGAAACAAATTTCCAGGTAGCTGTTAAACTGCAAGTTGTTTAATTCTAAAGCCATGTCACATGGAAATTCTATTTTATTCACACTGAGTAAGAAGCACATAAAAGTTGCTTAAGACATTACTTGCTAGTTTACAAATCTAAGACGTATATCTATTACAATAGGTCATGGTAGGATTAAGGCTTCATCATTCAGCAGCAATAACTGGAAAGGAAATAATACAGCCCCTAATCACAGATAAAATGTACTTTCTGTGCATCTTGCTTCTTGCTTGGAATATAATTAGTTTCAGTAAAACTACCTGAATGAGTGAAATCAGATTTGATCCTCATGGGCTAAGAATAAGAGTACTCTGCATTTTTGTGGCAGTGGCTAGTTTTTTTAATGTATTAACAATACTTTTATAAAATAAATTAGTTATTTAAAACTACTACTGGACAAAAATCTTACTGGCAAATGCCTTCCGGGTAAAACTCACTACTTTAGCTGTCAATAATCCACTACTTGTTTATTTATCTTAAATGCCATACTGCATGCCTCTGAAAATGAGCTAGGGAAGGTAGTATACCTTTAAAGTTAGGTATATGTACTTAACTAGCAATTCCTAACAGTATATTTAGAAACTTGTTCAGACTTTTTTGATGATGAATATTTTAGCTGATAGGTTTCCTTTTTAAAAATGTCAACCATAATATTGTGAGAAACATTAGTTTATCTGATTTTTTTCTTTTTCCTCAGTTGTCCTCTCTTCCAGTATAAGACAAGGGAAAAAACCTGACATTTTTCTGATTATCCATGTTGTCCCTCCTTAAAACCAGTGTGGAGTGATATTTTGTATAGGTGCATGGTTTATAGTGAATTGAAGATTCATCAGTGGGTTGATGGAATAAAAGCATCCCAAATGACAGATGTTGTGAAGCAACATTTGTGACAAGACTTTCTTTTAATGTCTTTTTTTTCTCTGTTACTGGATCCAATTAGTCAACATTTTCATTAAGTGGGAAGAACACGTTCTTGTGTTCTGATTTTTTGCCTAGCTTAGTTGTGACTGATGACCTGTGAATACTGAAAATAAACCCATCAAACATGCCGTCTGTTGCTTTTTCAGGAAGTGTAAGCACACTTTTCTTTTTTTTCTTCTTCAAAAGGTAACAGATTCTCCAGCAGATGTAGCAGAAAAAGCAGACAGAATTATTACCATGCTGCCTTCTAGTCCCAATGCAATAGAAGTTTACACAGGAGCAAATGGAATTCTAAAGTAAGTAGTTCTGTAACTAGAATTCTCCCTCCTACTCAAGGCTGTATTACCTTGATTTTCAAATGATCACAAGAGTTGCTGCAACTCTTGCTGTGCCTTCAGGGCACTTAACTTGACATTCTCCTTTGTCTTCTCACTATTGATATTTCTGATTATATGACTTCTCTTAAACTATGCTTGCTTTTGAATGGCTTTCGGCTAAAGATTTAATCTCGTTTTCAGTAGAGTCATAATCTCTGTGAATTTGAGACAACTTAACTGTTATCTACCTTGCCAGTAGCATGTTTCTTTTACCATAATGGAGTGTACTACAGACAAGTGTAACTAGAATATTTGCTGGCAACAATTATTTGCTCAAATACTTTTTCTTTGACTTCAAATTCTACAGATGAAATGTTCTAAAGATATTCTATTGTTTCATGGTATTAAAGGGTATTAACATATAATGGCTGACAAAGTTTTATTGATTTCTACTCTTACTGTCTGTTTATTACACACAAAAAAAAATCTACAGAGTTTGTTTAATAGGAAAGAGTGGGTTTTAACTTTTGCACAGGGATTTCCACTGAACCTAAAATCCACAACTTGCAGAATTCTGATACCAAAGACTTGCCAAATAAAAAAAAAATAGTATTAAAAAAACTCTTCTGGCCATGTGTGCACTGCTTCTGGCAGGCTGACTAAGGGTACTTAGTAGTGTAGGATCTTACTGCTATCCAGGTTAATAACATAAAGGAAGAAACTATAAAAGACAAAAGTACAGTAGAGTGTCTGAAACTGATGATATCTTTTTTAGGTACTGATTGTAGGCAGTGTTAAGGTGTAGTAATAATAAAATGAAATGTAAGTCAGGGTTTTCAATTCTTCTTGCAGTATAAGAAACAATAGTTGCTTCTTTCCCTGTCTGTAGTTTAATTCCTCACAAAGTAGGACTGAGCAGATCTAAGTATCTGTAGTGCAGCTTAAACCCTACAGGGAAAGAAGAGTAATTGGATCAGTCCCACAAAGCTGAGCAAACAGCTGCGGGAAACTTGGATGTTAGTGCTTTGAAGACTGATGGGTAGTACTTACTAATCTAATACAGCCCATTAATCGTGGGAGCACCTAGATGTGGAAAATACTGGATAGAGCAGAGAATGTGGAAAGTAGTCCTGTGCCACTGCAGTTTCTCAGCCATTGTATTAAAAAGAAATGTAGTTTGGCAGTAGCGGTTAATTGTTACTCTGACCTGGACCTCAGTGACTGGTTTGACTTTGATAATTCTATAATTCTCTGAAGCTTCTTAAGCTTTACTGAAGAAAACAGTGATGCTCTGAAGTGCTTAAGCACAGGCTTGGTCATCCTGCTGTATTACCGAAGAGCCTGNTGTCCTGTCCCCTGTCACTTGGGAGAAGAGCCCAGCTCCCTCCTCTCCACAACCTCCTTTCAAGTAGTTACAGACAGCAGTGAGGTCTCCTCTCAGCCTCCTCTTCTCCAGGCTAAACACCCCCAGCTCTCTCAGCTGTTCCTCATAAGGCCTGTTCTCCAGCCCCTTTGTTGCTCTTCTCTGCACTCGCTCCAGAGCCCCAACATCCTTCTTGTGCTGAGTTGGCCCAGAACTGCACACAGGATTCGAGGAGTGGCCTCACCAGTGCTGAGTACAGAGGGAGAAGAACCTCCCTGGACCTGCTGGTCACGCCGTTTCTGATCCAAGCCAGGATGCCATTGGCCTTCTTGGCCAATTGCTACTTGTTCTGAACATAGGAGGAGGTGATGTAGCACTGCTGTGTTGATTTTCATTTGCAGATGTTTGAACTAACTGCAGCGGCTCATCCCTTCTGTGAATAAGGACAAGTTCTGTGTTTGAGTCTGGACCTATAGTGGGGTCCGCATCTGTATATATATATTGAGAGACTGTTTCCAGCAATCTAGGTAATTTGAGTCAGTACAATGAACTGCACTGCCAACAGCACACAAGGTGCAGCAGGGCTCTTCGTCTGTTCCAGGAAGCTTTAAATTACTCACCTTTTTATGGTGTGGTTGGCACGTCTGAGAGGAGGGATGGCATCCAGAGGGCCCTGGATAAGCTTCAGAAGTCAGCCCATGGGAACCTCATGAGGTTCAACAAGGCCAAGTGCAAGGTCCTGCACTTGGGTCCGGATAGCCCCCAGTATCAATACAGGCTGGGGGATGACAGGATTGAGAGCAGCCCTGCCAAGAAGGACCTGGGGCAACTGGTGGAGGAAAAGCTAGACAGGAGCCAGCAATGTACCCTCACAGCCCAGAAGGCCAACCGTATGCTGGGCTGCATCAAAAGAAGCATGGCTAGTAGGTCAAGGGAGGCAGTTCTGCCCGTCTACTTCGCTCTGCCGATACCCTACCTGGAGGGCCCTCCCCACAAGAAAGACATGGATGTGTTGGCATGGGTCCAGAAGGGGCCCACAAAAATCAGAGGGATGGAACACTTCTCCTATGAAGAAAGGCTGAGAGAGTTGGGGTTGTTCAGCCAGGAGAAGAGAAGGCTCTAGGGAGACCTTATTGCATGTTTTCAGGAGTTAAAAGGGTCTTAGAAGAATTATGCGGACAAACTTTTCAGCAGGCCCTATTGCAATAGGACAAGGGGTAGGTAAATGGTTTTAAGCTAAAAGAGGCAGACTTAGAATAGATAAGAGGAAGAAATTTTTTTACAATGGCGATGGTGAAACACTGGTACAGGTTACCCAGAGAGATGGTAGAAGCCCCATCCCTGCAAACATTTACTGTCAGGTTTTACAGGGCTCTGAGCAACCTGATCTAGTTGAAGGTGTCCCTGTTTACTGTAGGGTCATTGGACTAGATGATCTTTAAAGTCCCTTCCAACCACAACTATTCTGTGATTCTATGAAAAAATATATTGTTTGATTTCATAGAGTTTGCTGGCCCAGCGGAAATTAAATCATGGTGCAATTGAGTGGAAAGAGGGATAAAAATATAAACAATTTTTAATTTTGAGGGTGTTAAAATTCACTTTACTTGCATTTTTTTAAATACATGTGCAACTTTTTGTGTTCTGCAGTTTGGGATACAATTCTTCTAAATTACTGGCTATCAGTGGGAAAACTTAACATTTTTCTCCATGCTTCTTCACTTTAAGTATGCAGTTGGCTTTTGTGGTTTAGTTATGGTCTTTACATGGAATGAATTTTAGCAGTGATTCAAAGTGGAATCAGGCTATTCTGATAAAAGCTTAAAATATTCTATGTAGATGTAAAGAATGTATTTAGATAATCTGTGTATGATGTACTGTTTAATCTTGCATATTGGTGAATTTTCTTAGTGCACTCTTTTTGCAATAGTGTTTAGGAAGAACGTCCTTTTTTGTGTTCAGATTTTATTGGGTTTTGGGACATTCAAACCTGTTCAGTATATGTACTCGGGAATGCACATACTGAGCAGGACTTCCTCAGTAGAATTTAACACTCTGTGTGTGCTTGTTAGCGTACTAAAAAGTGTCTTTATATTTTTTGTGCCGAGGAAAGCCAGTGCCATGGTCATAGTTGCAGATGTCTTGTACAACAAATATTTAACATTAATAATAAATCTTTATTTTAGGAAAGTGAAGAAAGGCTCATTGCTAATAGACTCCAGTACTATAGATCCTGCAGTGTCAAAAGAATTAGCCAAAGCAGTTGAAAAAATGGGAGCGGTTTTCATGGATGCCCCGGTTTCTGGAGGTGAGTCTTCATTAACAGTTCACCTCATGTTGTGTGTGTTGTCTCTTTGTTTACAATCTCAGCCATCAATTTGCACCCTTGCTGGTACATGTTGCTTTTTCTATGATCATAGGATCATAGAATCACCAGGTTGGAAGAGACCAATGGGTCTCTTCCAACCTGGTGATTCTATGATTCTTTGCTCTATGTACAGTATTCAGTTTTTGTTCCATTATATTAATGAAATTTTGTAATCTTAGAAATATTTTTAGGATTTAGGGATATGATTTTGTGTAATCTGAGCTTTCACATGGTATGGTACAATGGCCCTTTTAGTTTAACTTCTTTCAGTATTGTATTTTTATGCAGGTATTCGCATCTCTTCAGTCCCCTTCCATTTCCTTATGTTAGGGGAAATCTGTTTGGTTGCCATTAAGCAGTTCTGCCGCTTCTTTGTTATTTAAAAAGCTAAAAAGGAAGGGGAGGAAGAAATTATTTCATTGTCAAGAAGAATCAGAGCTTTACTCTGGTTTTATAACAGTTAAAGAATAAGGGTGATGTTTGTCTATTGTTGAAGTAGCTGACTATTTATCTCTAAGTATTTAATCTCTGGTAAGAAATGATACAGGACAGGGAAGTCTTTCATTTTGTGTCCAGAGGAGAGCAGAAGCATAAAATTAAGATTTTGAAAACAAACCCCACAACCGATTGTTACTATTGCTGAATTCTTCCCTAAAACCCCGAAAATTAGAAGTTGAGGAAAACCCATTTTGTATGGGAAAATTTTGGGGGTTTAACAATTGGCCCCAAAAAATTAATGGAAGTGACAGCATGAGAATTTTTTATTTTCCCTTGATGTAATTCAGCAAGTTATACCTGAAAGAGAATAAAAATGAAAGGCCAGAGAGACCACGTCCTAGAGAGTTTGTCAAAGGTATGACATACAGGCTAGAAAGAACATAGCCTGAATTTCAGATCATGAAGATAAATGTGGGTGAGGAGCAAAAATATCTTTTTAGTTTTCAACTGAAAACTGCAGCAGGATTTGGCTACACGCTGGTAGCCAAAATTTTCATCCAAATTCTAATATGAACAGAAAGCAGGAAGATCTGAGTAGGTGTTATGGAAGAATATAATAGGGAAGACAACATTCTTGCTTCGTAGCCAAAATATTAGTCCTGGTTTTGTAAAGTTAAGATAACTTGTCAGCCTGGGAATAAAAACCACAGAAAACAGTACATCGTGGGTGGATTATAGCGCTATCTGATGCTTTTCTAAACACAACATGGATTTCTACTTATTGATTGGGCAGTTCTGACATCTTTTATGTAGTTGTCTTCAAGCCCTTTCTCCCAGATATGTTGTTTACCCAAAGGAATTATTTACCCTTTGGAAGTGTTTGTAATATTTTTATCTCGTAAGTTTTTTTCGCTTTAAGGCTGAGTATGCTGTAACTCCAAAGAAAGAAAGAAAGCTTGATTCCAAAACAACTGTAGCTCTTGGGGGGGGTTGTTCCTTGAGAAGATGGTAAAGCTGAGACTGGATTAATACGATGACACACAGTTGACTCGTCTGAATGCAATGGCTTGTTTTGGTGTTTAACTGAATGGAAATTATTTAGTGTTTACTGTCAGCTACAGACTGAGTGATATTCTGGTAAAGGGGGAAAGAAGTGAGACTTAGCTTTCTAGTACATAATATATTTGTGAATGGCAAGAAGCATTCTGCAGAAATCATGTTTGAGGTGGGCAGTTACTAGAAATGTGAAGAAGTCAAGCTCGTTAGGAAAAACTTAAATGTTATGCTTTCCATCTTTCAAGACCTAACACATCATGTCTTTGGCGTATTTTTGTATGTCCTGACTACATTGTTGGCCGTTAGACAAAACTCTAAATGAAGAAGTATGCTCAGCTCTCTAGAAATTGGCAGGCATTATGCTGTAGCTGTGGAGTACAACAGACTTGGCAGGAGCGTGAGGGAGGGCGTTTGTGGGACACAGCGAGGCGGAAGAGAAAGCAGAATGCCTGAACTGTCGTCTTTAGACCTATCTGTTTACTAGCTGTTATTGGCAGACGATTCCATTTGTGTATTTAGGTATTTGGGCGTTGCCTATGGATGCTGATGTTCAGCTGCACTGTGAACAAGTTATTTCACATGCTAAATAATATTTGAAAATTGCTAGATCTAGTGAGGGTTTTAATCCCATTTTGGCATTGGAAATGAAGTATCTTAAGGACTAACATTAGTGCCAGATTTTAGTGGCTTGTTTGCAGTCTTACCCCTGCAAGATTCTTTCCCTCGATGCCAATGTAGTGTGCTGTCTTCTTCATATGATTGGCCTTAGAGCATTTACTTCCAGCCTACAGTCAGGACCCATTAAGAGGAAGCTGATGCACCAAGTCACCATAGTGTTACTTGGTATTAACTAACTTTGGAAAATACTTCTCATCCCAGTAGTTACATGCAGATTATGCTGCTAATGCTGTCTAGAGATAGTGATCACTACCATAGGATCAGGATTTCTTGTGGGTCCACATGAGAAAGTTGTGTGTCAGTTCCCAGTGCTGCCCTGATTTGCAAGCTCTTTGTACGCATATGGCAAATGATGAAACAACTTCAAATTCCATGTTTATTCTGTATCCTGTTTTAAATTTAGAGAAGAAATTTTTCTTTCTGCAAAGGTTGGATTCTGCATCTTTCTTTGTATAAAAGACTTTTAAAGGACACATTATCACAGACATATATTTAAAACTGACCTCTGTTGGCACTGAGGGCGCTACTGGTTGAGTAAGGGATCTAAATTTAGCCTTCTGTAATTGTGTTGAGTTTATCCTCCCAGTGATTTCACTGAAAGTATAATACAGATTCTCACCTAGCAGTCCAGAGCAAACTTCACTAGTAGTTTCACTGATGCTGCTGTAACATTTCCATCTTTTTAATTCAGTATACAAAATATGCACTGTTTAAAGTACAGTGGGTGACATGTTTTTTCTGTTTCTGATGCGATGCTTTCTTCATTGTAAGCATTGTTGGATTTCAGATGCTACCTTTTCAACTTCTTTTCCCCTTCCACTGTCTTGAAATTATATCACCTCCTCTTCTGCTTAAAATATGTTGTACTGCATTCTGCTAGAAATTCACAAAAAGATGTGACAGCTTGGTTTGCTTTTCTGTTTTTTGAAGTACAGATAAACTGTTTTAAATTCTTTTTTACATACGGTTCTTTAGATCTGATAATGAAACCTAGGTAGATCTTTCCCCTCGCTATCTAGTTTAGTCAAGATAGTCATCAATAGAAAAGTCAGACTGCTAATTGTTAATACGAGTTGTCAGGTAGAGAACTGTAGTCATGCTGAAGTGGTAATAAACAACAGAATATGTAATTTTTTTTGAAGGAACTGTGGGATAGAGCCGGTAAGAAAAGGTTGGAGTTTTCATTACAGCTGTCATTTCCAACTGTTTTGTCTTACAGTACTACTTCCATAAGCTCCAGTTAACAATTAAGCGATGGAAAGGATATTAGTAATAACACTGACAAATTGAGACTTCAGCTCTCTGGTAAAGTAAATTAAAATGTTGGTCTTAGAAGGGTGAATTGCAGACTTATTCCCTGTATGGCTAGATCTATACTTAACACAGAGCAAAGGAAAGGAAAGTTTAGAAATACTGTGGAGTATTTATTTACTGTGGAGTAAATATTTACTTCCTCTCAAAGAGCAATATATTTCACAATTCCAGCTTTTTCTTTTAAAAAACAAAAGAGAGCACTTCCTCAAAACTGTAAAGTGAATGTATTTCAATGGCATGATCAGACAGATAGCAGAGATTAAATAGACCAAAGCATAATTGGTGAATCTGTGGGTTTTTTTACCTGAATGCTGAAGTTCTAGTACAGTGTCTTCTTCCAAGGGAAGCAGAGGAGAGGGCGTTGCAGAAGAGTTAAGACTATGTCTGTGGGCACTAATGCTTGCAAAGACAAATTGAAGGACTGACTAAACAGTAAAAAATAGTAATGACTGGTTCAAACTTTGCGTCTCTGGGCTTGTAGATTCTGTTGTAATGAGGAAGCATAATCAATAATGAAACAAAACCATTAGCATAATAAGTAAAGTGGAGTTCACACTGTACTTCGGGATAATATATGAACACATTTAAATAAAAGTTTCATTCAAATATGCCTCACAGTTTAAAATGACAAAACCAGCTCTTATTTGTGCACCAACCTAGTAGTTTAATGGACTTAATCTGGTGGAAAGATGGAAAAGAATGAAGATCTTGAAAATGTTAAGCATTGGCACAATGAGTATTTTGACACTGGAGAGGTAAGAGTGGTAAACCCTATGCAGAAATCATGATGTTGGCAGCAGCTACTGTTGCAGAAAGGTACATTTACCAATGTGCTGACTTTGCCAGAGGAAGAGTATTTTGCTTCTGTGAGTCTCTTATGATTTTACTTTATTTTATGGAGAATGCAAAAGGTAGCAGAAGTCAAGGAAAAATAAAGAGATTTGTTGAGACTACTATCTAAAAATGTTCACTTGTATGGAGACAATAGTTTCTACAATGACTGAAAGGGTGGAATGACTGATTTTATTCAAGTATTGTGTATGTTTTGGCTATGAAACCGTGTGTAGTCTGGCCAAGTTGTGACCGATGTGTGGGGAAACTTTTATGTCTCCATTTATTTGTAGGTGTAAAGATGAGTTATTCAGGCTGGCCTGATGGGATATAACTAGGAATAATAGGCTGGCAATTATTAAGGAAATAAAAATGCATGCTGTGTCTACCAGGAAAAACTTCCCAATGACATTCTTCATACACTGGAACAATTTTCCAAAGGAGGTGGTTGAAGCCAAATTTCTTGACATGGTTTAAACTGTACTGGGCAAAGCACTAGGAACTAATCTGTAGGGAAAAAAACTTAACAAGCAGGAGGATGGCTACATGATCTAACAGGTCTTTTCCATCTCTAGCGTCTAAAATTCTGTTGTGTTCTCACACATTGTGTTCAAAAACAGTTAAAGGAAAGCTGTCCAGATGGAAGTTTAAAATCCCTGTGGCACTTTTTGAAAGAATAAGGGATAACTGCAGAATTAGAGCCAAGATTCCTTTTCTCAATAAAAATGCTTCTAATATCCATGGCTGTATGTGAGCTGTTACCACATTCCTAATAGCCGCTCTGCTTGCTTGTGGTTACTTTAATGCTAATATCTGGCTCATCCTGTCAAGTCTTTGAGATAACACAGAGTAAGAAATTCCTAGGGAATGAAAATTACTTTAAGTTCATTTTTTAAAATTTTGTTTATTTCTTCTAGAGAACCTTTAACTCTAAGGGGTTGCAGGTGGTGTGTGGAGATGTTTCTGGAATGCTGTGATGACTTTGAAGCTTTGTACAAAGTTCGTTTTTCTTTTAAACATCCACAGGCTTCTTTTCCTCTCTTTTTGCTCTTTGAACAGAGCCTTTTGCTCAAAATGTGTATTTTTCACTTAGTCAAAAAAACTAGCATGATTGCTGTGCTTGGGACAGTGGGGATGATGAGCACCAGACCTTAATAACCCCCCGACTCCTGTGTCCTGTTTCCATACTATACTAAATGTGGATGGCACATGTATTGCAAGAGTTGTACTTGCAATTCAGTGTTGCCTCACACAGACTTTTTCAGTCTGTGGTTGCAGCTCCTGTTATTGTTTGTTTTTTTTTTTAAAAAAAAAAGTCCAGAGAACCTGACTGACTTAAATAGCTTGGTCCGCTAGAGACTTAGAATTACACGTTTTATTTTCTCTCTTATTCAGCAAGGAGGATCTGCAGATTTTACACCAGATACACAAGAAGAAACAGTGATTGATGGGAATGGTTGGACTTGATGATCCAGTGGGTCCTTTCCAACCTTGTGAATTCTATGATTCTATGATCTGAAGTACCTGAACCAAAGTCTTAGGACACATTGGTATAAACTATTCTGTGTTGAAGACGACTCCTTTGTGGGCCTGTTAAAGACTTTTAATAGTTTTAAAGGAGTTTAAAACAAAAAAAAACAAATGAGGGAAACTTTGCAAGCAGAGACAACTGCCCTTGTCTTGTTGTGCAAGGCCTTTAAAAGTTGCTTGTTGATACCCTAAATGGCTGAATTCGGGATCAGTAGGAATGAAGGCTGATATTCTGTTGACTCCCATCTGAGTGATTCTAGTGTTCTGGGTTAGTTTTGTTTCCTTTTTAAAGGCATAGTGATGAGTTTTGCAAGGATGTGATTTGTGTGTGATGATACTATCTGACAATCTGGAGCCATTCTATGTCACTGGTTCACTGCAGAAAGTTCTTTTATAGTTTAGTGGAGGGCATCCCTCTGTTTTAATAACTCTCTCAAGTCTTGCTAATGAAAAAAAAAGAGAATGTTCTAGCAGAAGTACTCTGTCTGCGCTTGAAACAAAGCACTTGAAACAAATACCTGAAAATCACTCCATGTTTATAGTGCTTACTGTAGTATTGCCCATTGTGATATAGTTCAATAGCCTGAGATTTTGTTCTTAGCAAGTTGGCTGCTGGTTTATCAGAGAGGGACACAGAAGTGTCACGACTTCTTAATATTTCCTCCTCCAGCCACTTTTTGAAAACCCATAGTTTATGGGATAAATAAAAGTCTAAGAGAAACATTATTGCCTTTTACTCTTGATGAGCGTTTTGAATTCAGCTGTGAGCATACAAACTATGTAAATGTTCACTTTTCAGGTTGTCCAACAGTATTTAGTCCTCTTAGCTCACTGCTTCGATCTACTGAAATGCAGAGGACAGAGTCATGCAGTTCCATAGGTGAAGAGAGTTTTTAACTACAGTTCTCTTCATGCCAAACACAACATAGGACCTGAAGTGAAAACAAAATTACTTACTGCACTGTATTTGACCTACAACTTTAACCCTAGAATTTCCTAGACCTTAGACAGCTTTAAGCTGTATCTGCGTGTAAGAAGTGTTAAAGGGTGACTTGACAGAAATAATGTAATACACTGTAATGTCACCCTCATGCTTGCCCTTCAGTTTCTCTTCCTGGTGCTGTAAGTGGTTGTTTTCTAGTTACTCTGTATTGTGTAAGAATGTTAAATTTGTCTCCAGTAAAATAGAGGAAGAAGTGTGAAACACTTTGAAACACTTTATTGAAACCTTTAGGTATTTTAAATCCACATGATGATTTGATAATATCCCTTTGTTGTTTAACTGTTGATGGACTAATGTGTTTTATTTTTTGATATGTAGTTTAGGTCATTGGCAACGGTGTGATCTTACATGTCATTATTATTGCTCTGTTCGATAGGAGTTGCTGTAAACTGTATAAGATCCTAGTTACTCAGTAGCTAGTTTAACCATGTACTATCAGAAACAACACATTTTTACAGTCATTTAGTTTTCAATCTGTGTTTCCTTTATTTTCTGAGAATGTATGGTGAGAGGAGAAAGAAAGTCACATTGACTTTTAACTCTGGCTGAGTAGCATACTGTTTGTTTCATTTGTGTTAGATTTATTAGGTTTGCTTAAAATAATGAATTTTCAGAAATCACTATTAAGCTAGCTTGTAGGTATGACTATACATATTTAGTTCTTCAAACATTTTTATGATTTAACTGACCCCCAGGATTGCTCCAGTTGCTAGCAATCTGAAACTAGTATTTGGGAACAGCTAAATGCTTTTTGTCTTGAATAAGGTATTTTATGTTGAGCGTGCTGGCAGAATAGAATTTTCTCTTCTAAAAGTTGCAGAACAATTGGAGAAAGGAAATTTCAGTTGTGTTATCATAGAATCATAAAATC
>WAAB01002294.1:27941-39707 GCA_013389865.1 Piaya cayana | reverse complement strand
CTGAGGGACATGGTTTAGTGTTTGATGGGAATGGTTGGACTCGATGATCCGATGGGTCTCTTCCAACCTGGTGATTCTGTGATTCTGTGAAAACATGCTCTCTTATCAAAACTCTTTTTTCAAAGGGGACTGGAAATGTTTGCAGCAAATGATTCTATGATTCTAAATTCTATGATTCTATGATACTATGATTCTAAATTGGAAGCAGCTGAAATGATAACTACCAGTCCATTAGCTGCAGATGGAGAGATGAGGAAGTTGTTTTAATAACAACAACTGCATTTGGAGACTTCACTTTGAACAGATGGGTAGACTGAGTTCCCACTAGAGTCAGGAAGAAGAGTTTAACTGGCTGTTCTCAAGCAACAAATCCAACCAACGTCTTTCGTGTTCGCTCTGTCTCTATGGAGGATCTGGTAGTGATCATAGAACAACCAGGTTGGAAGAGACCCACCGGATCATAGAGTCCAACCATTCCTATCAAACACATAGCCCATGCCTGGGCTATGGTCCAAAATTAAAAGCTTCAGTCACCAGACCTGCAGACCCACCTCCTGGGGTGGAGCAATAACAGTAAAGAATGGTATTTGATAAGAGACCCTGCCCTATGGAAGAGGGCAAGGAAAAGAAGAGCTAGAATTCAATCTGTAAGGGTTTCAAGTCAGGTTATATGGTGGATACATCCATGTTTATGTATCTTCGAGATTATGTATGTAACTTGAGGTGTTTGAGCTGTCATCCCAGTTCTTTCTGAGATGGGATAGGATCTTCCAGAGTGTCAAGTGCAAGTCACCCCAAACACATACTAAGTGATGGGAGAAAAGACTTCAGAGTTGTGTTTTTCTATTGACTGCAAGTTTGTGTCGCTTCAGTTAAGGGAGAAATATTTGGCACACCTGAAATTAGTTGCAAAAAAGGAGTTTAGGACCGAGGCAGTCCTGTTGTTTGCTTAGGGAGATGATTTACTAGTGGACAGCTATGGTTGGACTTCACGATCTCAAAGGTCTTCTCCAACCTAGGGATTCTATGATTCTATGATTCTGCGTTGCATCTCCCTAATGATATAACTGCAGGGCCAGACTGTGCGTGTGTGTGTAACAGACTGTCCCAGACAGACTTTCATTTTCTGCTCAAAATCCAGGAAAGATCATTCTAGGGAAGTTGCCCTTTCCTGCAGAAATGAGAAACCCCTAATCCTCTGCAACTGGGAACAGACTTACTAAGGAGTACACCAGGCTATGGAGAAAACAACCTTACAGATAGAGAGAATGTCTAATTCTATTCATATGAATTATCTGACAGGACAAGAGGGAATGGCCTCAAGCTCCACCAGGGGAGGTTCAGGCTCAACTTAAGGAAAAAAATTCTTCACAGAAAGGGTCATTGGGCACTGGAACAGGCTGCCCAGGGAGGGGGTTGAGTCACCTTCTCTGGAGGTGTTTAAGGTGCAGGTGGATGAGGTGCTGAGGGACATGGGTTAGTGTTTGATAGGAATGGTTGGACTTGATAATCCAGTGGGTCTCTTCCAACCTGGTTGTCCTATGATTCTATGATCTATGTTATGTGCCCATCCAAAGAGGTCATTTTAAACGATTTTAAAATGCTTAAACATTTTGATATCTTTATATATCTTTTTCTCCTGATGCCCTATGATTTTTTTTGTTTGTTTGTTATTGCCATTTCCTACTACAGAAGTTAAGAATGAACATTTTTCTAGTTAAGGACAAGGTATTTACACATCCTTAATGGTATTCTGAGTGGGTGGGGACATAAACTGCCGTGACATCTAAAATGAAAAGTTCACTGTATTTTGAAGGCATGGAGTGATGGTGGTTTAGGTCAGTAGGCCTCCTTGCTCTGAAGGATCCTTCTCTTGCTCCTTACACAGATAGGAGCTGATCATATAACATGAAATCCATATGGGGTTTACTTTACTGCTGAATCAAAAATACAAAACTGAAGTCAGAGCCTTGAAATATTTCTGAGTTGCAGCTGTAATCACAAAGTCCATTGCTTGGGTAAAAGGTTGGAAATACTCTAATACTTCACATGCAGGTAAACTAGCATGCACTTTAGCGCTCACATTTGTCTCCCAAGGTTTAAATAAAAATAATTTCCTCATCTGTACTAGGACATTTTTACTGCAATTTCCCTCAACCACTAATGGTAATGCAGTGACATCTCAAATTTACTTAAAGGTGACCACCAGCCATTATTTTAACAGCTGCCATCCAAGAATCACAGAATCATGGGGTTGGAAAAGACCTCTTGGATCATTGAGTCCAACCATTCCTATCAACCACAAAGCCATGTCACTGAGCACCTATTAGCTGACTTCTGTCTGAAATGCTAATTACTGCCTGGAGTCTGCTCTGCTTTTGCCTTACTTTCTCCTCTTATTTGAGTAACTCAGGGGAACAAATAACTGGGAATTTTAACAGAAAAGTCTGCCCAGTAGGTGCAATCTGTGCCTTCCATAGAATCGTAGAATGGTTTGGATTGGGAGGGAACCCAAAGACAATCCAGTCCCACCCCTGCCATGGGCAGGGACAACTCCCACTGGACCAGGCTGCTCCCAGCCCCATCCAACCTGGCCTTGAACCCCTCCAGGGATGGTGCAGCCACAGCTTCCCTGTGCAAGGTCATCCCCACCCTCACAGGAAAAAAAAATTCTTCCTAAAATCTGATCTAAATCTCCCCTCTTTCAGCTTAAAACCGTTCCCCCTTGTCCTATCCCTGCATTCCCTGATGAAAAGCCATCTGGTACTCTTCTATCAAGCATGGAAACAGGTAGCCTGTTGCTTCTTAACATTTTTTCTGTCTCTTTACTACAGCACTACTAACTATTGCTATTGGTAGCAATTATTAGTAGTAATAATGTTGTGATGTGTTGCAGGGCAATCACTGAACTTTGTGTTCTCTAAAGATTCAATGAAATAATAATTCCCATGAAGATCTTATGATTAAGATGGTCTGGACTTACAAAGGACTAGAAATAGTACTTATATCTACATCGAATTCAGAATCCTAAGAACTATATACACTTTATAATACAAAAAGCAAAATTACATTCTAATTATATTGTACTTAAGTTTTTTAACCTAAGATTTCCACTAATCCCTATAATGAGGTACTTAATGGACTCACCAAAAATAATTAGTGTAAAATGATGTAATTAATACACCTGCATTTAAAGATATACAGGCAGATGCTCAGCTAAGTTAAATCATTATGTCTCTGGTGGTATCAGTCCAGTTTGTGCATTCAAAGGCAAATCATGGGAGCAATAATGTCTCAATTATGTAGTTAACCTTCTGGTTATATTAATTAGCGATGATTAGGCATGGGAAACCATAATTACACCACGTACATAACATGCCTTTGAAACTGCATCGTGAATCCAAACATAAAAGGCAGATGTGAACATGTAACTGGGGCCATTCCTTACGTCTAGAACAAATCTGAAGCTCAATGATTTGATCCTCTATCTCCCATCTGTAACACATCCAGTTATCATAGTTCTGTTGGTCTCAAACTTGCAGAATAAATTCCAGTTTGTGTTTGTCCCAGAAGAGAAATACAAGGTAGAGCTGCCTCACATTCTGATTTCATAGAATCATAGAATTACCAGGTTGGAAAAGACCCACCGGATCATGGAGTCCAACCGTTCCTATCAAACACTAAACCATGTCCCTCAGCACCTCATCCACCCATGCTTAAACACATTGTGGTTACCAAAAAACAACTTAAAAAAAAAGAAAAAGAGAGACTACTCCCATCTAGGTCCATTTAAGTTCCTAAAGGAGGAAGCTCTGAAGCTAAAGAAGCTCCTTTTCAGAAAGTTCACCACATTGGTCTGAGGTTTGAACAGTTAAAAATAAGCTCTTCTTGCTCCTGTTTGCAGGAGATATTGGCAACCAGAGCATGATTTGTGCAGGATGTTTCTGAAGAGTTGCTCCCCACTGACTCCAAAACCACAGTGGTAAATGTTATACTGGAGAAACTGGGTGTTTTTTTTTTGAGGCAGCTGTCTGAGACAACAAGCTCCGCCAGGGGAGATTTAGACTGGACATTAGGAAAAAATGTTTCACAGAAAGGGTCATTGGGCACTGGCAGAGGCTGCCCAGGGAGGTGGTTGATTCAGCTTCCCTGGAGGGGTTTAAGGGACGGGTGGACAAAGTGCTAAGGGACATGGTTTAGTGTTTGATAGGAATGGTTGGACTGGATGATCTGGTGGATCTCTTCCAACCTGGTTATTTTATGATTCTGTGATTCTAAGATTACAGTATTGGGAAGAGGGAGTCAGAGCAAGTAGGACTTCCCACCACTGTCCTCAAGCCTGGCTTAGGACTTAAGTTTCTCACCTTCAAGGATAAAGAAGAGAAATGTCAATCTGAGCTAACACTATTCTCCCAATACACTAGATAATGTTTTTTTTCCTAGCAACCATTCCCTCACAGCAGGACTACAGTAAATAATTAATTGTTAGGTCATTCAGTCCAAATTTAGAAAAATATTAAACTTTTCACATTTAGAAAGGCTTCTATCACCTACTGAAACCCAAGGAAGCTCTGTCCTGGAATAGGACTTATGGACCTAAACATTTGCTCAACTCCAAGGTTATCCCTGTCATTCAGATGGTGACATCCTGCCATCTCTGCAGGAAAAAGGACAAGTGCAGAAGAACATAGAATTTCCATTAAAATGCGTCCTTTGAAAAGTGAATGCCAGAAGAAGCTGTATATTTTTGACCCAATAAATATATTTTTTAAATGGATATTTTGTTACTATCAGGATAAAACATTCCAAAGTTAGGAGGTGCTAGAATTAAGGACGCCTGCGCATTCTGCACAGCATTTCACTTGCAGACCCTTTGTGGCTATTGTTGCCTGTAGTTTTGCTTTTGTTATTTAAACCTAAGTAACTTGATTTTGAAAGGCTGGCTTCCAAATACAGCTTCTGCAATTCTGAGAACACCCACTTTGCATGTTTTTTTTATTTATAAGCACAGAAGTGTTATTTGAGGTACTGTTTGCTTTTTACTATGCTAGCAGCGTGGGGCACTGGCTGAGCATGGACCACAGTTATCATAGAATCATAGAATAACCAGGTTGGAAGAGACCCACCGGATCATCGACTCCAGCCATTCCTATCAAACACTAACCCATGTCCCTCAGCACCTTGTCCACCCATCCCTTAAACCCCTCCAGGGAAAGTGACTCAACCCCCTCCCTGGGAATCCTCTGCCAGTGCCCAATCACCCTTTCTGTGAATTTTTTTTAAATAATGTTATGTATTGCCCTACAGAATTAACAGCCCTTGGGGCATCAGTGGATCTCTTCCTAGGTGTCAGGTCACTCAGCAAAAATCCCTACCCTGTGAACACCCTAGGTCTGCGAGGCCCTGTGCATATCATGAACAGAGCAAGGAGTTATTAACTAGCACTGTCCTCTAAGGGGCTTAAGGCATATGGCACTTTGCAGGATCAAATCCAATATGACCTTGGTAAGACCTGATTCCTGTCTTTTAGTTCACCAAATCATATATCTGTGTCTTAATATTTACCAGCAGCAACTTTCAGGCACTGCAAGTTTTATTTAATGATATTTCCAATTCAGTTTGAGATTTCTGAACCAAATTTCTATTGAAGGGTCACTTAAATGTTTTCTTTTTCAACCTGAATTTCATTCTGCATAATCCTATACAAGCAATTCTTGCAAATATCTCACTTCAAGAGAGGTGTTTTTTTCCTTTTCTTTTCTTTTGCTCTTGGCAGTCGCTGTGGCAGGAATGACAGCGCAAAACACAACAGAAAGTTATAAATTTTGCTTTACCTCAGAATCACAGAATCACCAAGTTGGAAAAGACCCACCAGATCATCGAGTCCAAACATTCCCATCAATCACAAAACCATGTCCCTCAGCACCTCATCCACCCATCCTTTAAACAACTCCAGGGAAGGTGACTCAACCACCTCAGACAGCAAACAAACTCCTGGATTATCAAAATCCTAGATGGGAAACCGAGCCACTCTGCTTTCAGAAACTCCCACCCTTGCCTCATCCTGAGGCTGCAGGGTGTGTATAAATCGAATACAGCACTACTGCCATTTCAGTTGATGCTCCTGGCCCGTATGGATGCTGATGCTATTGAGGTCAGCCCGAAGACGAGCTTCACCTACAGGCATTGTTTGAGGAGTGATGAATTTGGGACGTGTCAAGCAAAGATGGGTCACTCTTCTGTACAGCTGTCTAAAATGGGACACCAGCAGAAGAATAAACAATTGAGGGAAGGTGCTTTTCATCACTTTGATGTTTTCTTGCCTTTACTTTAACTTGGTGCACTTCAACTTTGATAGGAATGGTTGGACTTGATCATCCGGTGGGTCTCTTCCAACCTGGTTATTCTATGATTCTAAGCAAATCAGTGCCATTTGACCACACCTTTATATGCACCTCCCGATACCCAACAAAAAGGTGGCTGTAATCTCATAACAAGCATGAGCCACACTTCCCTGCTTTGATCCTTCTCTTCATCCTGCCACATGGATCTTCATCCTAACCCTACACCCCTCAATCAGGTTGGGATCCATCCCTGTCACAACCTGGTGTGTTCTCTGCTCCTCCTGCTGGCCTCTTCCCCCTCCCAGCACTGTCTTTCCAGCAAACCCTCTCACACTGCAGAGCTGTGCACAGCAGCTGAAGAGCTGCCACAGGTCAGGCCATTGTCACAATTTAAATGTGCAGATGATTGAATTAGAGGTTTTGGCGCAGCTTTGTTTATCAGTAGTAATGAGGCCAAACCAACCATGCAAGTCCTCGGGGGGGGTTGCAATCAATCTTCCCTTTCCCTTCTGGAAGCTCTGCTATCCACTCCATCCCACCCTTTCCCACCTCAGCCAGCTGCTCCAGAGGTGCTGGACTGGTGAGATCATGGCTCGGTCCCCTTGGTCTGTGTCACGAATGCATTATTAAGAGATAGAGCAGGAGGTGGGGGGGTTGGAGGATACATACACCTATAGGACTTTTTTAGAAAAGCAATAAAATGTAGAGGGTGGGGGACTGAGGTTTTTAAGAGAAATATAAGATCTTTCTCCAAACTTTGACTCTGTCTTTGCATATTTAGTCATCTTTCACCATAGCAAAGGTCTATGACTGAGTACCACAAGCATGAATTTAAGAAATTAACAATAAAGATGCAGAGTTCTACCCACAGGTAAGTCTTTCTGCCATCAAAAAGCCAGCATGAAGGGGTCTGGGTCTGAATTGCCACTGATGAGATTTTGCACAGGGAGTCAACGCTGAGGTTCCGAATCACGATATGGTGAAACTCTAACAAACCTGGATGTGATTGCACCGAACAACACTGCCTCAGCAAGCTGCTCTGAGCACATTTTCCTCTCCCTTCCCAACATACCTTCCCAGCGAACTCATTAACAACACAGATTGCACTAAACCTGCTTAGAACAGAAATGCGAACGGCAGGAACTGAAGCCGTTCTCCTACCAGAAGAGCTTTATGTTTGTTCTTCATCTGCACCTTCCCCCTGCCTGAGCACAACATAAAGTAAATCTCTGCAGCTGATCTGGACTTCACAAACCGAGGGATTATACACTACAGATACTGACAGGCCCCTTTGCTTAGAGCCTGGTAAACACCACAACAGTAATCTCCTCTCTGAGATAAAGTCCATCAATCTTATTCTTACACCAACCTATTCCCCTCTGCCCCTCCGACAGAGCTGGAAGAGAATCCCTCCTCAGGATGCTAAAATCTTTCCTCCTTCATCACGCTCCCATTTTAACTTACCCTTTCGGCTGGCCTCCCATCAAAGTCAGGTCAAAACATATTCATTTTCTGTGCTGAGCTGACTAGTTTTCAATAACAATTTCTCCTTCATTTTGTAACAGAGATCAATAAAAATGCCCCCCTTTCATATTGGCTGAGATTCCAGCAACGTCATTTGCTCTTTATTGTTGCTACTGCTTTGTTTCCTTTCCTTTTTTTTTTTTTTTTTTTTTTTTTTCTTTTTGGCAAGGCACAGATCAATTTAACAAGATGAAAACAACTTAGACTTTCACTCAAGGTAAAATCTACACTTTATAACCCGGGATGCAATTTACAATCCTGTCATTAAGCTTTGTTAATCCTATTATTATGAAGATAAATAATTACCCATGGCGAAGAAAGGGATTCCCAACAGAGTAGAATTATATTTTCCATCAGTAATGAAAAATATCCCTGCCGCAGTGACACTGGAAATACAGATAGTGAGTACTCCCAAGAGTCCCAGGAAAGGTTTGCTGCGCAGGCAGTCCTTCATGGAGCTCGAGAGGGTAGCAGTCAGGAGAATCAGCATCAGGCTCACCAAAATCTTGCCCCTGGCCAAGAGGCTGGTCTGGTGGAAGTCCTTCCAGAGGCTAAAGGACGCTAGCGAGTAGAGCTGCAGATCTTGGTGATCCAGCTGCATCTTGTGCATCAGTTTACAGAATTCACTCTCCCACTTCTCCCCAATGAGGTCCTGGGTGACAGAGCCATACGTTTGGAGGTAGTAAGTGATTTGGATGGCTCTGGCTGATTTGACTCTCTGGTCCTTGCTGTTTGGCACTTCCATGACCCCTCCAAGCTGGTGGCCAATAAAACTGCTCCTTCCATCCTGGGAGGGAAAGTAAAAGAGATGAGCATGTGGTTATCCTGTGCAAGATGTGATACAGCGACGCTGTTTGACTCTACCTGCCTTTCACTGACATGCCAAGAGCTCGACTCAAAGGCCACTGAAGTCAACAGCGCTCGTGCCATTTACTTCCGTGAGCTTTGGGACGCATCCCTATTCCCTGCAACAATTCTGTTCCTCGCTCATTATGGACTCATTCGCAGTTCTGTGCTGCAGTTAGGGACTCCCCAGATACTCATTGCTGCTCCATATGTTCAAGGACTGAAATATAGCATGCAAGATCCTCATCCTGCGAGAAAGGATTGCTTCCCCACGTTTTAACTGTGACAGGCAACAACAGATCTGCAATTACAGAAGTATGAAATGTTTGAGACGAAGATCAGTTTCTGCAAGATACGTGATTTCCTGATACCTTGGAAAAGCTTTTAAAAAGTTGGAGGCGTACAGAAAATAAAGCCTGGTTCCTCAGGACACAGATGTTAGCGGAGGCAGATCCAGTTGAATAGCTACTCTGGCTCTAGAATAATATAATTAAAGTCAGAATTTTTGAATTGTTTATCTGAAACTCCATGGATTCCTATCAGTGGCACAGAAATAAGGATCTTCTTTATTCCTCGATTTAGCCAGGATTTGATTTTTTACAATTCAACAATATAAACTTTACTGTGGTCACACTTATTTCAATATGTGCTAGGACATAAAAGCTTCTTGACAATCAAGCACACTTGGAACCAGCCCCCATCTTTTTACAAGGCCAGATTACTTTTTTGTAGAGTTATCTGGTCCCATTTCATTGGGGTTGTTCCTTTTTTAAATAAAGATTTTATAAGAAAGCTCCTTGCTTTTTAGCCACTGGTTATTCTAGTTCTCTAGAATAACTGTGTTGTGCCCCTTCCAAGACAGGAGAAGGCTACATGGATTTAGATCATACCCAGATGCAAACTGAAGAAGGCAGTTCAGTAGATTAGACAAAAATGTTCTAGCAAACCTCTTTGATTAATAACTCTAAATCCAGCAATTAAATATCTGTTGCACAACAAAACCCAAGATTTTGCTTTTTTGGGCGTGTGTGTAAATGAGATTTAAAGTTCTCAGGTTTCTCTCCTCTTGTATTTAATAAAACCTCAAAATTATCAAGCCAATTAATATATAAAAAGCCTTGCAGCAGCAAGGTTGTGTGAGACAATAGCTTTTACCTAGATGCTTTCAGGAATGAGATGACTGACAGCCTGAATTTGGGAGGTGCTCTGCCCTACACAGACATGGAAGGAGTCATCTACAAAAATCCAGAAGCACTTAGGAAAGACACTTTTACAATCTCTTAAATCCAGCATTAACCATTTCTGGAAACACCTGTGTTGCATGCAGGTCATTATCTGAAATTGCCAGCCCTGCTCGCAGTAATGATTCCCATTATAAGGAAAAAAAAAATCAATGAAGCAAGGTACCAGGCTTTATGAAACGTAGATATCTTCCAGGATGCCTGCTCATAGAGCAAATAAATAATTGGAAATTGAGAGACAGTGCTGAGAATGTTTTATATACTCACCTTGCTTCGTCTCTGGTATGTAAAGGAGGCAATCCTCCCACTGAGAAATTTCTGCCTGTGCTTTCATGGCAGGAGCTCACACTGTTTGCAGCATTCGCCTGCCACAGCCCAGGGAACGTGACAAAGTGCTTTTCGGAACTTCATTTTTTCCCTATTCCCAGTTGCTGCTTCCCATTGAAATAATGGCTTCTGGCAAGGTATCCTGGCACGAGCTCGCATGAAAGGTGATTTGCAGTCTAATGCCAGCTTCTCAAATCACCTGAAGCCTCATTGCAAATGTCATATAAGCACAGACAGCAAGCACGGAGGGGCAGCGGGTGTTGTTTCGACTCCAAAAAATCCTCATCTCTGGCATTACATGCTAGAATCCCATTTTGAATCATTATTTCTATTTTTTTTTTCTTAAGGAGGGGTCTTACCTAACACTCACGCACTCACAAAAAAGGACATTTCCAAGGTGGTAATTAAGGTCGGAGCAGCACAGGACCTGCTCACATTCAAAGCAACTTTGCAGTGAAAAAAATCCCCTTTGGCACCGCTTTGAAATTTTAGGGAGAAACGCCGTATTTCTTCAGCATATATGCAGTGTTGACATTCAAACGTTTCCAGCCACTGCAGGATACTTTAGCAGCACAGCTCCAAGCTCAGACAATGGGCTGTAAGTCAGATTTCATTGATTCACGGCGCGGCACGCGCAGCAAGGTGAAGGGAAACTTTGCGATGACCATCTGCCTTCCTCTGCAAAAAAAGTGCACCAAACGATGGCAACATTTCAAAAGAGGCAGCGGAGCAGGCGCAAATAAATCATGTTCTGCCGTATCTCACATGAAACAGAAGATAACGGCTATTTGTTACACTGATGTACAGCCGGGCACCCAGCTCGTATGTCAGCAAAATAGAGAGGGAGCTTTCAGATGGAATTGAGGAAATCGGAGATGCTGAATTCCTCTAAGGTCGTTTCGTTCGTCCTTTTCCTTCCAAAGGCAGATTGTTTCCTATCTACACAAGGGGGTTGCCTTTCCTGCTTTTATAGCAGACAAAAACAAATCTGCCCTGATGGCATTTGGGAAACTGAGGCCCTTTTCTAACAGAGCCCATACACTGCCTTTGCCAAATAGTCTGAAAGAGGTAAAGGTGCTGTTGTGCTCAGCAGAGCTGTCACAGCAACAACCCCACCAAGGAAGAAGAAAGACCAGAAAAAATAGTCCCTTTCATCCCATTAAG
This sequence comes from Piaya cayana, assembly GCA_013389865.1. Lineage (NCBI taxonomy): Eukaryota > Metazoa > Chordata > Aves > Cuculiformes > Coccyzidae > Piaya > Piaya cayana. Next base: position 28,261 of record WAAB01002294.1, on the reverse strand, counting down.
AGATTAAATCTGAAGATGACGTCTTCATCAGATGAAGACTGAACTGTGGTGAAATGAAGGCCTAGTGTTGCCAACATGACCTCCAGTATCTCACAGAGGCCTCCAAACCAGGGACTTAACTCCCTCTTGAGCACTTCAGGGGAGTGTTCAGTTGTGGGCCCCTCAGCACAAGAAGGATGTTGAGGCTCTGGAGTGAGTCCAGAGAAGAGCAACGAAGCTGGGGAAGGGGCTGGAGAACAGGCCTGATGAGGAACGGCTGAGAGAGCTGGGGGTGTTTATCCTGGAGAAGAGGAGGCTGAGGGGAGACCTCATTGCTCTCT
>WAAB01002294.1:3374-18799 GCA_013389865.1 Piaya cayana | reverse complement strand
CTCCAGAGCCTCAACATCCTTCTTGTGCTGAGGGGCCCACAACTGAACACAGGATTCGAGGAGCGGTCTCACCAATGCTGAGTCCAGAGGGAGAAGAACCTCCCTGGCCCTGCTGGTCACACTGTTTCTGATCCAAGCCAAGATGCCATTGGCCTTCTTGGTCACCTGGGCCACTGCTGGCTCATGTTCCTGACTCCACCATCCATTTCACAACTGTCACCAACCTGTTCCTAGAGGCTTGGTGCAGTCACACTCAAGCGGGACAAAAAATAGTCGAAATGATCCAGCCGAACATTTTTCTAACTATCCTGCTCAACTGACTTTTAAGACTGTCTGCTATGAGATTTTTTTCCCTGGCACAAGCAGAGTGCAATTAATGAATGTCAAAAATCAACAGGGACAATATGAAGCCAATTTATGACATTAAAAGGTATAAAGATATTCTAATTGGAAGTGCTGGGACGCACGACCTGGCAAAGTATTTTCAAGATTTTCCCATCCAAAACCCACACTGTTAGCACAAAACTCCAAGAGGCTGATTTCATTCTAGAAAGATAATAAAGGCAACAAGGTAAAGCAACAATCTATCAAGGCTTCACTGATTATTTAACATATTATCTCGAGCCTCCGAAGCACCGTTCAAACTCAACATATGCAGTTGTCTTTGTCCTGCAGCACTTGATCTGCAAGAAGGTGAAGGGTGAAGGACAACGCGGAGCACTGAAAGCTCCACACTTGCAGAGCAGCGTCAGGGTCAGAAGGAAAAGTCAGTGCCTTTTCTGTGGGGATTGCAAAATCCAAACTTTCACATCAGCTTTGTCTTTGACCTTGGTCGTATCATTTAAGCACTGAATCTTCAATTTGACATTTGCAAAACTCAGCTCACAGGAGTCTTTTTTCAAGGGAAGAACCTAAATTGCCCTTTGGGGACTAGAATGCAATGAAAACTCTACAGAAAACTGTTTTATTTTCTGTTTTGGTTTCTAACTGCTCCGGTTCAGTCTGTGTAAATTCTCTGACTCAGCTGCTGCTGACATCTCCTCCTTGTTTAATATTATCTGTGAATGTCATTCCTGTGCGGTGTAATTCCACTTCCCGACAATTAATAGAGATGTTAGATGAGACCAGACCTAACACAAATTCTCCAGATACCCTGCAAGATACCTTCCATAAACTTGTTATATTATCATTTATCATGATTCTTCGTTTATAGCCTTTCAGCCCGTTTCCAACCCACATGACTGGTTTCCCATCCAAGCCAATCTACATTAATTTGTCTATTAGGATTTCCTCATAATCCTGCGCAAGCCAGGGAATGGGTTAGACTGACCTTATAAACCTTTTACGTCTTTGACCTCCTGATGTTACACGGAAGAGACGTGAGATTGCTTGTAAAACTCCAGCAGTTCTTTGACTGAATTTCTCCTTCAGCACCTCAGCTCTCCCTTATGATGGGAAAATCAATATCAGGGAGAGGATGATCCGAGTTGCAGCAGAATATGAATTCTTGAATACGTGTTCCTGCACCAAAATCACCATCCTAAGCCCCAAACTGCTTCTTCACAGCATCTGAAAAGCTGTCTTCTCAATCCATTGTATTCTCATTAAAGAGGCAACATGACAAGACCCCATTCAAACTTGTCCTATCACTTCTGGATCCACTTGAGTTTCACTGAGATTTGTTTTGGATTATTCTCTAGCTTGGTTACCTTTTATTTAGCTACTCTACGGGAAGTGAAAAAAAATAATCTTATTTTGCCTTTAGTTTTCCTTGACATTTTGCTACTTCAAAGATTAACTGAATTTTCCACCAAAAGTATCATAATCATTCCTAAAGGAGCTTCGTTCAAATCTATTAACTAGTGACAAATGACCTGCTTTAACTCCCCTTTTGAGGGGAATATTCTGATAAAAAGACCACTGAATATTGCATGATTTTGCATTTATGTAACATATTTTTCTATCGAGGATGTCCTCCTCTTTCTCTCACCTCCAAAAAATTTTACTTAGAGGCAAGAAGATGATAAAAGTTGTAGCCGTACAAGCTTCATTCTTTTAGGAGAAAAAAAGAAAACCATTTCCTTTAAAATTAAATCCTTCCCCCAAAATGAAATGTCATTAAATTCTTTATGAGACCTGGGGAGCTCTTAAGCTTGCCAGGCTTGTGAACTTTATTTTTGGGTATATAACTAGAGCCTAATTCTTGTGCTAATCTTGAAGCCCGAGGAAAGAAAGGATTAGAGATACACTTGTAAATTTTCAGAGATGTTCACATTTCTTTGCTGCTGTCCCAGCTTTGATACAATTTACAACAATAAATCTGTCATGCACCAGCTTGGTGACCAGTATTTTGTTATGCATAGATAGAAGATCAGTTATGGTTGGGAAATTTTTTGTTAGTTAACAAATAAATTAAAGAATAATAAAATAAATGGAGCATTTGTTATCACACTTTCCAGCCTCTCCTGAAGAGAAGTGGTCTGACATCTGGATCCAAACCCCTATGTGGTGCAGTCTCTATGGGAGGATGTTTTACATTTATCCATGAATAAAACCTCCCTCACTAAGACGGGAATCAAGAACACGAGCAAGCTGAAGTGTGGATTTTAAGGAGAAAAAAAATGCACATAAATATTTCCACGTTGCGTCTGCTCAGCACTGAATTTGTTAATGCGTCTAGTTAATGAATCAACATCTACTCTAAGCAACCATCCTGGAAAACGCTTAGGAAAAGGGTGATTTATATTTAAATCACAGGCCCTGTCAAACAAGAGATTGCGTGGCATAATGAAGTACTGCTAGCAACATCTTTCTTCTTAACAATCTGCAAATTGTCTTACAAACTAAACCTGCTTCAGAAACGGGAGGAAAGGATCACTTAGTCCATCAATAAGGTGCCTTGGATACCTGGATAGAGTGGGAAACAGCATCACAAGAGCTAAAGCTACTCGTGGAGGGCAACACTCGTGTCTGTGGGGACTGTGCTGCGTCCTCAGCCACGCAGGGATCCTGCCAGGCAGAGCTGGTTGGGTAACTTCATTTCTCTGTGATTTTTCAAACCACAGTGACCAGTCCTTCCCCAAACTTTGAGTATGAGAAAACTTTTCCTTTTAAAATAATGGGGTTTTTTTTCCCTCTGATTTACTTTCTAGTCTATGGCAAGAGCGAAATATTTGGAAAAAAAAATTAAGAATACTTTGAGAGAACTATTTCAATACAAACCCCCATTTTGTTGGGGACACATCAAAATGAAACCGTGGGAACCTGCCCTTCTCTTTTCTTATTTTAAGACAAAATTAAGGGCAAAGTAGACATCATTTCACAGAGGCTTTTGATTTCAAGGGTACTGTAACTTCTGATGGAAAAACCATTCAGCTGGTATTTTATGGGCTCACCCGACGTGCAGCACCGGCAAACATGATTCAGCACAACACCACTGAAAGGCTCTACAGCCGCTTCCCAATCGTAGCACCCTTTGCAGAGCTGCTGACACACATGCAAAAAGATACAGCACGTCTGGGGTAAGAACAACACTTCCCCATCACACTGACACCACTTTTTAAATGCTGGTGGAAACAATTATGCGAGGTGTAAGAAAAGCAAAACCCTGGCTTACACGAGGGCAGCGTTTCTGTCTTGCTTAGGTGCCTAACTTGGGCACAAGTTTTAAGTGCCCCACTGAATCACCTTCCCTGGAGGTGTTTAAGTCACAAGTAGATGAGGTCCTGAGGGACATGGTTTAGTGTTTGGTGGGAATGGTTGGACTCGATGATCCGATGGGTCTCTTCCAACCCGGTGATTCTGTGATTCTGTGAATCGGTCCTATAGGTGCTGTTTATATTCTTTATATATTGGAAAGGATACACATCAGGTGTCTGGGCTTCCCTGTTGAGGTGTTCAATGGTACCTCCCACCTTTCCCACTGACTACACAAGGAAATTAATTGCAGTGGGCTGACCCATTAGGATCTCTAATCCCAAACTGTGTTCCCTAGGTAAGTGGGCTACATTACACTTCAAGTCTCTGCAATGCAGCATCGTGTTCAGAAGTGTGGGACAGGTGGGCAAGACTGCCCTTTGACTTCTCATATGCTCTCAGAGCAGAGAACTAGCTTCTAGGGCTTACACAGTTGGTATTTTAAAAGAAGAATTATTCTGGGAGATGCTAAAACATTTGCTGTTGTATGTTTTGGAGAATCATAGAATCACAGAGAAACCAGGTTGGAAGCGACCCACCAGATCATCAAGTCCAACCGTTCCTATCAAACACTAACCCATGTCCCTCAGCACCTCGTCCACCCGTCCCTTAAACACCTCCAGGGAAGGTGAATCAACCACCTCATTATACTCCTGTGTGCTGACTGATTTTTTTCCATCGTAGTTACAAATCTTTATCAGACCAAACCCTTTCTGCAATATTCACCAAGTAGTGACACACTGATGTCTCAACCTGTGATCCTCCCAGCACCTCTCTGGCCGTGGTACCAGTTTACTAACAGAGCAGACTGGAGGAGGGCATATTTGATGCCAGAATATAGAACCAAGGAGAAAAGCTGATCTGGCTGGTTAGTGGAGGTGGGAGGGCTGTCTGACATCTCACAGAGCCACTGCTGGGCGTGCTGAACTGGCAGGAATTACCCATCAACACATGAGCAGCATTAAGGAGACAAAAAAGGTGCAAAAAAAAAGCTCCTTGTTATACCAGAGCTGACAACCAGCAAATTATTCCCAGTTTACCCTGGAGGTGGTAATGCTATTAGACTGGAAATCCTTCTGTTGACTCCCGATCACGCTTACCAGTGCTGTCAAAGATCTCCAAGTACTTCACCCAAAGATCCAGCTCCCAAATGGCCCAAGGAGTGTAAAAGTGCATTTAATTCACACTCAGTGAATGCAGGGCCGGGAGAACAGCGTGTACTACTGCATGTGATCATCTCTGCAACACTCAGGAGCTTTGCTACTACTCTCTCCCTTTGTAGGATCCCTCATAGCTCCACTTCCAAGAACTTTCTTTCCGATCTATTCTCCACATAAGCACACTTGGTAGGAAAACAGAAAACAGGGCTAATATAGTGAGAAACAGAAGCATAAAAGACTTCATCGTTTGCCCTTTCTACCTNGCTTAGGAAAAGGGTGATTTATATTTAAATCACAGGCCCTGTCAAACAAGAGATTGCGTGGCATAATGAAGTACTGCTAGCAACATCTTTCTTCTTAACAATCTGCAAATTGTCTTACAAACTAAACCTGCTTCAGAAACGGGAGGAAAGGATCACTTAGTCCATCAATAAGGTGCCTTGGATACCTGGATAGAGTGGGAAACACCATCACAAGAGCTAAAGCTACACGCTGGAGGGCTGGAGGGCTACACGTGTGTCCATGGGGACTGGGGCTGTGTCCTCAGCCACGCAGGGATCCTGCCAGGCAGAGCTGGTTGGGTAACTTCATTTCTCTGTGATTTTTCAAACCACAGTGACCAATCCTTCCCCAAACTTTGAGCATGGGAAAACTTTTCCTTTTAAAATAATGGGGTTTTTTTTCCCTCTGATTTACTTTCTAGTCTATGGCAAGAGCGAAATATTTGGAAAAAAAAATTAAGAATACTTTGAGAGAACTATTTCAATACAAACCCCCATTTTGTTGGGGACACATCAAAATGAAACCGTGGGAACCTGCCCTTCTCTTTTCTTATTTTAAGACAAAATTAAGGGCAAAGTAGACATCGTTTCACAGAGGCTTTTGATTTCAAGGGTACTGTAACTTCTGATGGAAAAACCATTCAGCTGGTATTTTATGGGCTCACCCGACGTGCAGCACCGGCAAACATGATTCAGCACAACACCACTGAAAGGCTCTACAGCCGCTTCTGAATCGTAGCACCCTTTGCAGAGCTGCTGACACACATGCAAAAAGATACAGCGTGTCTGGGGTAAGAACAACACTTCCCCATCACACTGACACCACTTTTTAAATGCTGGTGGAAACAATTATGCGAGGTGTAAGAAAAGCAAAACCCTGGCTTACACGAGGGCAGCGTTTCTGTCTTGCTTAGGTGCCTAACTTGGGCACAAGTTTTAAGTGCCCCACTGAATCACCTTCCCTGGAGGTGTTTAAGTCACGAGTAGATGAGGTCCTGAGGGACATGGTTTAGTGTTTGGTGGGAATGGTTGGACTCGATGATCCGATGGGTCTCTTCCAACCCGGTGATTCTGTGATTCTGTGAATCGGTCCTATAGGTGCTGTTTATATTCTTTATATATTGGAAAGGATACACATCAGGTGTCTGGGCTTCCCTGTTGAGGTGTTCAATGGTACCTCCCACCTTTCCCACTGACTACACAAGGAAATTAATTGCAGTGGGCTGACCCATTAGGATCTCTAATCCCAAACTGTGTTCCCTAGGTAAGTGGGCTACATTACACTTCAAGTCTCTGCAATGCAGCATCGTGTTCAGAAGTGTGGGACAGGTGGGCAAGACTGCCCTTTGACTTCTCATATGCTCTCAGAGCAGAGAACTAGCTTCTAGGGCTTACACAGTTGGTATTTTAAAAGAAGAATTATTCTGGGAGATGCTAAAACATTTGCTGTTGTATGTTTTGGAGAATCATAGAATCACAGAGAAACCAGGTTGGAAGCGACCCACCAGATCATCAAGTCCAACCGTTCCTATCAAACACTAACCCATGTCCCTCAGCACCTCGTCCACCCGTCCCTTAAACACCTCCAGGGAAGGTGAATCAACCACCTCATTATACTCCTGTGTGCTGACTGATTTTTTTCCATCGTAGTTACAAATCTTTATCAGACCAAACCCTTTCTGCAATATTCACCAAGTAGTGACACACTGATGTCTCAACCTGTGATCCTCCCAGCACCTCTCTGGCCGTGGTACCAGTTTACTAACAGAGCAGACTGGAGGAGGGCATATTTGATGCCAGAATATAGAACCAAGGAGAAAAGCTGACCTGGCTGGTTAGTGGAGGTGGGAGGGCTGTCTGACATCTCACAGAGCCACTGCTGGGCGTGCTGAACTGGCAGGAATTACCCATCAACACATGAGCAGCATTAAGGAGACAAAAAAGGTGCAAAAAAAAAGCTCCTTGTTATACCAGAGCTGACCACCAGCAAATTATTCCCAGTTTACCCTGGAGGTGGCAATGCTATTAGACTGGAAATCCTTCTGTTGACTCCCGATCACGCTTACCAGTGCTGTCAAAGATCTCCAAGTACTTCACCCAAAGATCCAGCTCCCAAATGGCCCAAGGAGTGTAAAAGTGCATTTAATTCACACTCAGTGAATGCAGGGCCGGGAGAACAGCGTGTACTACTGCATGTGATCATCTCTGCAACACTCAGGAGCTTTGCTACTACTCTCTCCCTTTGTAGGATCCCTCATAGCTCCACTTCCAAGAACTTTCTTTCCGATCTATTCTCCACATAAGCACACTTGGTAGGAAAACAGAAAACAGGGCTAATATAGTGAGAAACAGAAGCATAAAAGACTTCATAGCTTGCCCTTTCTACCTCCTATTGTCTTTCCCTTTCTACCTCCTATTGTCTTTCCCTTTCTTTTCCTTCACACGCAGCACCTGCTTTCCTACGTTGTTGAAGACTTTGTTTCATCTGTATTTTCAACTCATGTCCCAGGCACACATGGTGTGTCTTGCTGTTTGCACTAGGAGCGTGCAACAGATGTGGGGTCTGCATAAATTAAAGGCTTTCCGTAGAAAACAAGACTGTAATTTTAATAACTCGATGCACTTCTCCTAGAATACCGGTCAGCAGGTTTTTTTAACTGTGACTTCTGTAATAATAATTGTGCAGAGCTCTGCACAGGGCTCTTTTATCTCTTAAAGGCTGGGAAGTATGAATTTAGATTTTGTTCTTAGATAACTATTATCAAAATGTCTAGTGCAACCTTACCTACATCATTGTTTATGACTAAGAAAGATATGTGTGCACTATGCGTACCGATATAATTTTAAAGGACAATAAAGTTCTTTTTTTGATATTTTTATTGATCTAATTTTCTCCTAACAATGTTCCTCACACTTCTGCCTCAAAAGACATATTTAATCAGTTAATGTTATTTTAAGGATCTCCTCTCTTCTCTCTGTTAAAGCATCTTTCTCTAGTTGGGATGATGACACATCTTCTTTACTAAGGCTGCATTTTCCCACCTTCTTAGTGTGAAAATAACTGAATTTGTTTTAATTCTTGTTACGGATAGCAAAAATACCCATCAATTGTAAAGTCAGAAGGAGTTCAAAGCTCTCCAACAACTCATACAGCCAGGAAACTAATGGGATCAAAAGACATTTTGGAAAGGCACAGGTTGAGATTAGAAGATATTATGTCATCGTAGAAACACTGCCAACTGTTAACTGAATATTTAGAAAAGGAAATATTTTTTCTTTTCTGTCCACAGAGGAGCAGCTATCACAGGAAGATGCCAGAGAGCTGCTTGCACACAGTTTCCAGCCGTGCCAAGGGGTTGACATTCCTCCCAGCTCCAGAGTGGTGAGCAGTCATTCCTAACCAAAGGGGCTTGCGATTGCATCATCCTTTTCTCTCTCCCCAAACAACCTTCCAATTACTTCTTTATTGTTATTCACGTCGCAGCAAGGTCTCCAGAAGACCTGGCACTGCAGAAAAGGCCACGTCTCTGTCCCGGTTTCGGACAAGTGCTGACAAAATTGGAGAGTGGAGTAGCTGGAAGTGAAAGGCACGAAGTGGCTGAGCAAGGTCATCTGAGAAGCCAGTGGAGAATATTTTCTTTGCACTCTTTGGTGTGGCCAATGCTCTCAGCTGCTCAGTGGGAAGGAATGAACCCCATATACAATGAAGCTGCTACCTATGGTCCTGGTAGGGTGAAGGTAGAGTTTACCCCGGAGACTGATAATTTAAGGAAAGTTAAGCTCATAACTGAAGAATGGCAATGCAAAAAGAGCATCCTAAACCCCATCCTTGCTTTGATATGTTTGTGCTCTTTTTCTGATGTTTGTTTATGTTGGGACAGCCCGTCCTTTCACAGCTTAACCTGATTTTATACCCATGGTGCATTCAGAGCTCATAGTCTGGCTCTCCTTTTAGGCAGGAGAGGTGTCTTAACACCTGGTCTAGCAGAGACTAAGAAAGAGACTGTTCCTGATTTATTAAGCAGAGGAAAGAGTGGAAAATTTTCTTAAAAATGCAAGGAAATGTTTCATTTCTTGCTGACAAGGAGCAGATAGGCTGTCTGATTGTGTTCTCAATAGCTGATAGCTGCAGGGACATCTCCCAATAAGGGCACAGCTAACACGCTGCAGACACCAGCTCTCCCAGTCCCTCCAGACAAGGCGATTTAAGAGCCCTTCTTAGTCCTGCCAGACAGTTTGGAAACACAGTTGGAATGGCAGCGGGGTCTTTTTGTTGTTTTTTTTTTTTTCCAAGCAAGTTTTCTCGAACTGGAACTCAGAGAACTTTATCAGTATTTTCAGCCTGCTATGACGCTGCTGAGCAGCTACTCCAAACTCAGTCTGCCCAATCTGAAAACCTGAAATGTAAACTCTGCAACCTCCAGCCTTCCTCTTTGGATCCTTTCACTGCTCGTGTTTTATTATTTTAATTTAGATTAGCAGCCACAGAGATTTCATAGGATCCTGAGCCACAGGCTTGGACTGGGAAGGGTAGTATCATAAACTAGCACAGAAACACTTTGTCTCCGAGGAAGCGTCTGATCCTGGGAGTCAGAGTAATCTTGAACCAACTTTATTGAAGGAATAATCAGATTGTGGATATTATTGATGTGCTGGGGCAGGTGGGCTCTGGTCTTATATCCTCTCTGTCCCATGGACATGGTCAGGGCCTCAGGGTCATGTAAGGAGGGATTAAAAGACTCCATGAACGCAAATAGAGCAAAGTTTGAGCAGTGTAAGCTAGCGGAAGGTGTCCCTGCCCATGGCAGAGCTTTTGGAACTAGATGATCATTAAAGTCCTCCCCAACCCAAACCTTTCTGTGATTCTATGATTCTATGATTCTATGATTCATTTAAAAGCACAGCTTCAGTGTGAGTTAAAAACGAGAATCTGGCCAGTAGCAGATCTGCACTTACAGGTTTCAAGACACAAGTAACTTTTCTGCTTAAACTGTAAATGTTTCAATATCCAGCTGCTGTGCCTATCACAAATGTGGTAATAGAGATGCCTGGTTTATTGGCTGCTGTTTAGCCTGGTTTTCATAAGTGGCTGATACTTAATTAATTGGAGGCAGTATTACAAAGCCCAATCTGCTTACAAAAGCTTCTTTTAACCAGTAATTTTCATATTCATTCTGATCTCAGAGAAGTCCTAAGTTCTTTTATTTTTTTTCTCAGATGACCTAGCAAATAAACATGAAAAGAAACAGTGAAATACCTGAAAAGCCATTTTCATGCTTCTCCCCCTCTCCACGTTAGGACTGTTCAGAAAACATTCTTTGTAGTGATTTATTTTTTCTTTTTGCTGATAAGGACAGTAAATTTGCTGGGTTTAGTGGCAAATCAGGGCCAAAACTCACCTCCTTCCTCATATCTGATAGTACACAAGAAGTAATTCCAATGTAATTGGTAATTCTGTCTATAACAATAAATAAAATGCATCTCTGATCATATTGTGGCCCTAGGGTCAGGGGCATAACACGCCCGAGGAGATACACGCTGTTATCTCCTGAAATGAGTAGATGTACTGACTGGGAATAGAGCCTTTTCCATGCAGTCCCCCAAGGCACTTGTCCTGGAAGTCTTAACTGACAAAAGTGATGCCGGAGTCTGTTAAAGTTCACGGTGTAAAAGTTTGGTGTCTGAGAGTCACTACTCAGGGTAGTTCGCTCAGTCTACGTTGTCAGGGTACAATCCAGACCCCAACCACAGGAATGTTGTGGAGCGTATTTGTTTCTGGGTAAAACATGAGTAATCTCACTCCAGGACTTACTTTGAAAGTCTTCATCAAGACTTCATTCACTCAGCACTGCTTTCCTGCTCTGCCACGGTCTGTCTGCATGACCTTGGGCAAGTCAATCTCCTGGCTGGGCTGCAGACTGCAGTGTAGCGGAGCAATAGCTGTGGATGGTCTAGAGAGCATCCCCAAAGCAAAGGGAGCGGGTATTTTCATAGAGCTTGGCTCACCCGGCCTTTCAGAAGAGTAAACTTGTCTACAGTGACCCCTGCATTGCCAGAATGGATTTTAAACCTATCTCAGGCAAACCACACTGCAGTCTGCACTGTTAAGNCCCATCCCTTAAACCCCTCCAGGGAAGGCGACTCAACCCCCTCCCTGGGCAGTCTCTGTCAGTTCCCAATGACTCTTTTTGTGAAAATTTTTTTCCTAATGTCCAGCCTGAACCTCCTCTGGCAGAGCTTGAGGCCATTCCCTCTCGTCCTGTCCCCTGTGAGTGCCATCTCTCTGCTCCACTTCTGTCGAGCGGAGAGACCAAGACTTCCTGACTTAGAAAGGGCAGTGAAGACAGGTATATTCAAGTCTATAAGCTCTTCCAATGCTAGACCAAGTAACAATTAAACAATCATTACCCTTCACAGCCTGATTTTCTTAGGGAAAGTCAAGCAGTTTCATTAGACTTTGCAGTCCAGCAACAGCGGCGTCAAAACCGGCACCGTTTGCTTGTCTGGTTCCCACAAAGTTTCTGTGAAAGTCCAAGCAAGAGCTCACCTGCAGGCAGCCTTCAGCCAGCCTCACCTGAGAGACCTGAACAATTCAGGCTGCAGCGGGATGCAAGAAGAGGGACAAAGTGAGAGCGGCTCACAAGGCTTGAGGGAAGGGAAAAAAACTACAAGATGAATTTGCAGCTTCCAGATGGAGTGGGAGAGATGTTGGGATAGCTCGTTTTCATCATGGATCCCAAACCGGTACAGGTAGTAACAATTAACATGTCAGCTGCAGACTAAGCAGATCTGGGACATCTTCACAGTTTGTAAACCTATGTTATTGGTTTTAAATGATTTTTTTTTTTTTTCAATCTGAGCCCGTTAATCAAAGAACAAGATGGAGCAAAATCTAGCTGTATTAACCAAGCAATGTGACCTTTGAGAAAGAGAGGCTACCCAGTCATTATGGTGCAAGAAAGTTTATCTGAGAAAGCTCCTAAGGACATGGACTGGTGAGCATGATGGACGCTGGTCCGCGCTGAATTAAACAGATTGACCGTCTAATTTGCACTCTATGACATCTAACCAAGCCACAATGACTCCTTCACATCACGACCCAAATAAAAAGAACTAAATACCTCGTAGCTGCAGCCTTAACAGTTGTTTCATTTGCTGATCATCCAGAAATCAATCTACCTTAGTTGATCCAGCATGAAAGATATTTCTGGTTAAACATATCTAGACACCCCAAAACAAGCAACACAGGCCTGCATTTCTACAGTCTTTGCAGAGAGGTGCAGAGAGAAGGGAGTCAGTAAATAGCCCAAGAGCTGAGAATTAAATCCATATTTTGGCCAGGACTTGAAGGAGAGCAAGAACTCTTTGCCCACAAGTTCCTCACCCTGTAGTTTGGTAGATGAGACAATAGAGATGACAGAGTAGGGGCTCACTCAGTGAATTAATCTATATAAAGTACTTATTTATTACTAGCAGCTGGAGACAAAGACAGCAGAGGAGGTGAGTCTCTGAAGTCACACCACAGCTGAAGGCCAGTCCGGCTTCAGGGCTGAACACAGTCCCACAACAGAATCCTCAATGTAGTAGAAAAAGAAAAACTGTGGCAAAGTGTGTTTATTTTGCTCAGCAACACCAGGACTCTCCTTATCCTTGGAAATGGCTTGTAACCACTAGCTTTCCTCAGATTTTGGTGGCTTTACCTCGCTTCACTGAGAAGTGGGTACAAGGCTGCCTGCTCTGCACAACTTTAAACCCTGGTACTTAAGGACATTTGTTTCTACATCCAGAAGATGATACACAAGAACTACTTGGTGGATTGGAGGTGCTGGGCTTGTATTCAGCAATGATCCTAGTCAGTTGTGTATGTTTTGGGAAAACCTTTCTCGACCTGAATTATTTACCAATCACTTATTCCAATAAATCCTTAACCCAGACCAAGTTTACTTTCATCTTTTTATAAAAAGGAGGAGCTGTAGGCACTCCCCTAGGAAAAGAACACATTGCAAGTGACTCCATCCTAGTTTTGCCAAGCTTAGTTAAGGGCTTTTTTGCACAAGAAAACGTATCTGGATTGAGACAGTAAAATCACTATTTCTGCATAAAGCTGGTTCATAATTATGGCAGTCCAGATTATCAGAGTTCCCTACTGACCTAGCCTAATCCTGACTTCAAAAATAAGCAAAATGGAAAGAAAGAACTTCAACCCTGCATTGGCAGGGTTGTCCTCACAGCAAACTGAAAGATAAAATTTGTACAGGGATATTTAATCCAGATTAATTAAAGTTTCTGAGCTTTCCTTGCACTCAAGGCTTCCCAGCAGCAGCAAGGACACCTCCTCATTCCCACACACTCAACCCTAACAGCCACAGCTCTTCACAAAGCAGCTACTGTAACATCTAGAGCAATGGGAGCAAGTGCCAGCAATCCCACCTGGCCCTTTGAACTGAAACAAAAAGAGCAAGAAAATCAATCAGTTTTGGGGGCAGGAACTGGCTTTGCTTTTTTCCTGATAAATGAACTGTAGGAAGCAAGTGATAACTTCAAGATCTGTCCAGTAGTGGCACAAGCACTGCCTCCCTCATCAGTGATGCTCTCTTTGACAAAAGGGGGACAATTAACCCCAAAGAGCATCCCTGGTTTACAAGAAGGACCAGATCCTCTTCCCTATGACCTGATCCAGGAGTGAGGGGTGTGCTGGGGAGCTTGTTACACTCTGTTAAACAAATCCAGCCTGGGGGAGCATGCACCCACCCTGCAATTCCCAGAAACTTTCAGCTGCCTCCAGCAAACTTTGCACCTTATTTGCTCCTAACAGGTTAGTCCTGGTGAGCTGGATTGCTCCAGATGGGAGAGAAAGCAGATGGGTGCTTGTGCACCTGGGAAACAGTCCTGAGATCATTTGTGCCCAATTGCTTATTCTTTTAATTGGAAGGTGTGAAACTTCTTTCACCTTTTACCTTGTTTCATCTTTGTTGGAAGCCTCTAGTTGGTGGGATCCGTCCCAAAGCTGCAGCCCATCCATCAGCAGCAGAGTTAATTAATTTTCACACCGAGAGGAAAAATTCCACCTGCCTTCCCGGTCTTTGCACGCAGGTAAAGAAAAAGAAGGCAGGACGCCTAAAATCGCTCCCGGCCCAAACCTCCTGATAGAGGAGCTGGCCGTGCATTTCAGGAAAGACTTTTCTGCACATATTACAGAGAAATTATCCCGCTGTGGCAGTGGGGGTGGAAAAAGGTGAAGGTGAAAGTGAAGCCCGGCTCTCAGCCCCCCACCGACCTCCATGGACGAACCCTTCAAGGCATCACAAGGTCTCCCGGTCCCAAGGTCTGTTCGCTCCCTGTTTCTCCTGGCGCGTTATCGTACAATCCCCCCACCCTCCCTCCTAGCACAGAATAACAGCAAGGCACCCCCTTCCAGCTTATTCCCGAGGAATCACACACATTTAGAGAGAGAGAGAGAGAGAGATGATTATATTTCTCTTTGCTGTTTAGGACAAGAAATGAAGTGCTGCCTCTTTAATTGGCAAAAGCATGCAGTAAGAGCATACCTTTAATTTAGTGTTGGGATAGCTCACTTGCACCCTGGCTGTTGTCTTATTGGAGAGGGCAGCCTGCCTCAGATCCTCTAGCACTGAAATAATATCATCCAGCACGCATTTCTTATCCTGATTTCTCAACACACACAGATGGGAAAAAGTATAATTATAGCCTTTGTAGTTCACCTTCATTTCCAGCACGGCTCGGTGGATCTGCAGGATCACATCAGCCTGATGCAAAATATTGCCTCCGGGTTTGGAGAGGAGAATCACCCTGCCATACCTCCCCGGGGTGTGCAAGTCCGAGTACAGCTGGTTTTTGGATTGATCGAGGGAGAAGAGGCTGCTGGCTAAGCTCCGCTCGATCTTGGCCAGGCTGTGGCTGGGGGCTACCAGGCTCTCCAGGTCAGTGTCAGGCTGGAAGCGCTTGAGCAGGCTGAAGCCGAAGATGATGGTCAGGACTGCGGGCACGGTGAGGAAAAAAACCGGGTGCCGGCTCACGAACAAGCCCAGCTTGTAGAAGAACGACTGGAGCCCTCTGTGTATCACCTGCCGCAGCATCCTCCACCAGATCCAGCCTGCAGATGCTCCTGGCCGTCTTAGAAAGCACATGTGACATGTGTAGCTCCTTACCCCTTCCTGCCAGTTCCCCTTTCTCTCTCCCTCTCCCTCCACTACTCCTTTAAAAGACTGCAGCAAGTTGCAGCAAGACAGCCAAATATTGATCAATGGGGTGTGTGTGTGTGTGTGTG
>WAAB01002292.1:28767-48273 GCA_013389865.1 Piaya cayana | reverse complement strand
GCCAGGGAGGTTCAGGCTCAACATAAGGAAAAAGTCCTTTACTGAAAGGGTCATTAGGCAATGGTCTGCCCAGGGATGTGGTTGATTCATCTTCCCTGGAGGTGTTTAAGGGACGGGTGGATGAGCTACTGAGGGGCATTGTTTGGAGATTGGTGGGAGTGGGTGGACTTGGTGATCCAGTGAGTCTCTTCCAACCTGGTAATTCTATGATTCTATATCCATTTTCCTACTGGCTGCTAGAGAAACAATTTTTGTTTTAATAAGCTATTCCAGGGACAATTATTTTCTCAAAGAAACTAATGATGCAAGTGGCTGTGAGATCAAAGTGTTAGGATGGGGACTATGCCAGTCTTGAATTGGTGCTGTTCTGGGAGGAAAAGGGAAAATAGAAAGATGATGGTTAGTGCTTCTCTGGCACCTCCTGATGTGCTTCTGAACCAACACGTTGCTCGTCAGGGCTCCTGGTGGCACCAGATTTGCTGCTGTGTGAGCCATGGAGGTCTAGAAATGTCATTTAAAAGTTTAATCCTTTTTTTTTCCTTTGTCTTTTCATGAGGAACGTATTACAATGAAATAAAAGAGGATTAAAATAAAATTTTATGCTGTGCCTTTTAGGCAGTTTTAGACTTCTCTCTGACAAGAAGGCTAAAAGAGCAAAATAATATTGACTAAGTGTCTGGTCTTTACTGAAGTGCTCTTGAAAGTTAATCAATCCACTTGTGCCCTGAACAATGTTAGCTTTTCATTTCAGAGGGACTGGGGAAAAATTCACCTGGATTTTCTGGCTTTAAGAGGATGGCAGGGCTGGAAGGAAAATATGATGAGGTGGCTTTCCTATGCTTTTGATGGGATTAAGACTGGATGCTGCACTGTCACTTGGATGATGTTTTCTGTATATTTAATTAGCCATTGCAGCGAGTGAACAGCCTATTAGCTAATGTATTTCTGCATTGGGAGGCTAATACTGAGCAGTGATAGTCTCTTCACTTTGCATTTGTTACAGCAAAACTTAATTTGAATGATTTTGGGGGAAGAATGGTAGAAAGGTGGGTTTTCTCTTTGTGCTTATTAATACGGAGCTGTAATTTGGAGGTTTTGTTGAACAGTAAATGCATAAGCTTGTAGTGGAATTGCAAGAGAAAACAAAATGAATCCCTATGACTTAAATCATCTATCCCTGAAACTTTGTTCCTGAAAAATAAGATATGTACAAGTCCTCCTGACCTTCAGAGCACCTCTGGTGCTGCAGCCTGACTCTGACCACATCAAAACAGGACTAGGCAGGGAGAAGGGTGGCTTCAAAAAAAAAAAGTCTGGTGATTTCTGTTGCTTTAGCAGTAATTTGGATTTTATGGATTATTGCTCCACCTCTGGTGGTCACTCAGCCTTAGTGTGAACCGTGACCCTGTACGTTACCACACTGAGATGTAAGGGTGTTTGTTTTCATTCAGGTGGCTTATTAGCTGTAGATGTTACCAGTATTAAGATTTTCTACTTCTGTTAATATACGTGTTTTATCGTGGGCATGGTAGCAAGTTGTAGATGGTTTTCATTTGGAGGAATTTTCTGTGCCAAAAACCCTACAGACAAATGCACTCACCAGAGACAGCCACATTTTTCTGTATGAATTTTTAAAATCCATCCAGGGAGCCTGGAATAAATCACCCACTCTGGGTAGAAGAAGGAACCATCCTGCCTGGCCTCTGGGATGCTCGTGAGCTGCTGGGGCAGCTCACAAGCATCCCAGAGGCCAGGCAGGATGATCCCTTCAGAGCAGCAGAGCATCATCTCTGTTCCAGAGGGGACACAGACTCTGCTTTCAGTCAATTTGCAGTTATTTGGGGTTATAATTTAAAAAAAGTCTCCCTCATGTCTTTGATTTTAGCTTTCCGCTCCACAATAATTGCATTCTATGCAACGAATCTGTGAAACGAACGTGTGATAAGATGGATTAAAAAATAATAATAATAATAAAAAAAAGAGGTCTGAAAATGTGGCTTTTGAAGAAACTTCTGTTGACATGGTCTTGATCTTGGAGCTTCGTTTTACTGCTTTTAAGAGAAAAAATTGCTGTCACGGTCTCATGCTGGTTTCCTCACTGTTCCTAGTTGGTGACTTTGCCTGCCGGGTGATGTACAGTGATGATGACTTGCAGATGCCTTTGTGTGTGACAGCTGGATTAGTGGTTTTAATATTGCTCATTTGCAGGGTGCATCTCTTTCTGTTCCCCCTCCTGGGGAGGTTGCCTCCTCACTCTGGTGAGCTTTGGTGGTGGATGCAGAAGATGCTGGTGCTTGCTGCTGTTCCCCGGGTGAGATCTTTGCCTCGGGCAACTGGGACCAACTTGATGATGGAGCAAGAACAATGTTATGCTCGCCCAAATCCTGCTGTGGAGGGGAAGAGGAAAAAAAAATAGTACAATAAAACACATGAAAACCCTGAAGCCACTGCAGTGAGAGCCTGTTAATGACTGAGGAAAGGGCTGAGTAAAAGATGAAACAGAATGACTTGAGAACACAAAGTCAATTGCCATAAACCAGGTGTTTATGCATGAGCAGGTTTGTGAAGCCTTGCTCTCTACTTCAAGTACGAAGTTAATGAATAAAACCTTGAGCTGGTTTTTGTTCAGTTGTGATTATTGCCAGATTTGTCTGTGCAG
The DNA here is from genome assembly GCA_013389865.1 of Piaya cayana. Lineage (NCBI taxonomy): Eukaryota > Metazoa > Chordata > Aves > Cuculiformes > Coccyzidae > Piaya > Piaya cayana. The sequence continues at coordinate 45,614 of WAAB01002292.1, read as the reverse complement.
AGGGAGGAGAGGTGAGAAATAAAATCAAGGCAACTGACTGTAGCAGGCGGTGAAGGTGAGTGTTGGGAGGAGGAGCAGCGCAGCAGTTTGGCCCCATCCTCTTCTGCACCAGACCAGAGGGTGGCTTTGCCCTTGATATCTCAGTGGGGATGGTGCTGCCTATGCACACTTGCAATGCTGCTTCATAATTACTCCTAAATTGACAAGAGGTGTGATCAGGTGCCCCAGAGAGCTTCTGTGGCTGTATCTGTGTGCTTTACTCCTTGTTTTTTCCCTTTGGGGCTGAGGGGTCTCTGTGAGGAAAGGCTGGGGCTGACCCAGCTCAGATGTAGATGGTTCTGGCAGCTCTGTAGTTGGACCATTCTGAGCCCCTCGGCCCTGTGAGTGGCACCTCAGATAAAGTAATTTATGTTTATTTCTCAGAATCCAAACCCAGTTTAACTGGTAAGGCATGGAACTGGCTTTCCCCTAGTTGCATCTGTTTCATGTGTGATGGTAATTGGTAAGAGATCTCTCTGTCCAGATGCATCTTTGTATCTTGAAGCACATGATTTTTTCACTGTGTTTTTTTTCCCTTGTCGTGCTGTGAAAGGAGAGGGAAAGAGCATCCAGGTGGGCATCTGGCAGCCAGCTACAGTCAATCTGGTGCACAGGAGTTCTTACCTGATCTCTAAAACATAACTGTAGTGGGATTTAGAAGAAGAGCTTTTGGTACTGACTGCTGCTGGGACCTCTTGTGCTCCCCTGTGTGGATGTGATCCTTGAGAGCTGCCCACCGAGGAACTGATATAGAATCACAGAATGACCTGAATTGCAAGGGACCCATGAGGATCACAGAGTCCAACTCCTCTCCCTGCACAGGACAACCCCAATACTCACACCACGTGCCTGAGGATGTTGTCTAAATGCTTCTGTAATATTGTCAGGCTTGGAGCTGTGAGGCCTTCTCTGGGGAGCTGTTCCAGTGCTTCACCACCCTCTGGGGGAAGAATCTTTTCCTAATATCCACTCTAAACCTCCCCTGGAACATCTTCCTGCCATTCCCTTGGGTCCTATTGTATTGGTCACCAGAGAGAAGAGAACAGTACCTGCTCCTCCTCCTTTCCTTGTGAAGAAACAGAATCATAGAATCACCAGGTTGGAAGAGACCCACCGGATCACTGAGTCCAACCATTCCCACCAATCTCTAAATCACGCCCCTCAGTATCTCATCCACCTGCACCTTTAAGTGCCTCCAGGGAAGGTGAATCAACCATCTCCCTGGGCAGCCCGTTCCATTGCCTAATGACCCTTTCTGTGAAGAATTTTTTCCTTATGTTGAGCCTGAATCTCCCCTGGCAGAGCCTGAGGCCATTCCCTCTTGTCCCGTCCCCTGTCACTTGGGAGAAGAGCCCAGCACCCTCCTCTCTACAACCTCCTCTCAGGTAGTTATAGAGAGCAATGAGATCTCCCCTCAGCCTCCTCTTCTCCAGGCTAAACAACCCCAGTAAAGTGCAATGAGGTCTTCCCTCAGTCTCTTCTCCAGGTGTGTCAGGAATCAAAATGCAAATTGTGCTGTAGAGGACCTCATATATACACTTAGATATTAAATTGTCTTCTGTGAAACAATGACTGAATCACTCATAGAACCACTAGGTTGGAAAGGACCCACTGGATTGAGTCCAACCATTCCCATCAATCACTAAACCATGTTCTTGAGCATCTCATCCATGGGTTTACGTATTAATGATTTTTAAAAAGTTTTTTGTTCATTTTAATTCCTTATTTCAATTTTTAAATTCTAATTTTATTCATTTATTTGCAATAGGTGGTTTTAGGTCAGTGTTGCTGTGCCTTTGGCAGGGGAGAGCTGTGAGGAGCATAAGAAGAGACGACAGCCCTGACAAAATTCCTGCCAGGCTGGCAAGGCCGGAGAAAGAAATCGAGATGTGCACAGGTGCTGTTTGCAGTCAGGGTTTTGCATATTTGAATGTGCACAATTCGCTTACAAGGGACAGCAAACGCTGCAAGGCCAGAGCTTTAACCGGGCAGGTCTTTGGGCTGCATCCACGCTGAGTTGGGTGGCGTTTTCACTGGTTTTGGGGGTGATGTGTGAGTGAGAGCATCTCATGCAACAAGCATCCAGCGGTTAAATATTAATAGCAGAAAGGGTGACCCTTGCTGTTGCTTGGTTTGAGATGGCATCCTGGTTTTGCACCCAGGGGTGTGCAGCAGCTTCTGCTTGGAAATGGAATCGCTTCACCTGAGTCCCCTTCATGGGAACTGCAGGGGGCAGTAGGGGCTAAGTTTTGCAGCAAAAAAAGCATGAAAATTCCTTTCTCCACAGTAGCTTGGCATATGGCAAAAATTTGAATCTCTACAAGAATCCTTCTCTTAAAGCCCAAACTCCATATTTTCAAGGACCGTCGGCTGCTTTTAGGTGTAATGTTTTCAATAACTGTAATAACACCTCCCCCTCCCTCTGTCCTGCCCTGTGCTGCTTTCCCCCACGGGGATTTCTGGTGGTTTTTTTTTGCAATATTGGCACTGTTCTATAAGTGCTCATTAGCTTTTGTTTAGTGTGTTCCATCTGGGTAACTTAAGTGATACATTAATTAAATTTACATCAGAATCATGTCCGTTTGAATTTAAGAAGCAGGTGAATTCCCGTACAGTGACTGTAGGACTCTGAAGTTCTGTGTGTTGCACAGAAAAATCTTGAACAGCTCTAAGTGAACTTAAATACTGCAGATTTTACCGATCTCGGTTTGATTTCTAGTCACTGAGAAGACTTTAATTCAAGGATTAGCAAAGAAATAATGAACAGACTGTTATCCCCCACAATCTATGTATTTTTGGCTTAGGAGTTATGTGCAATCTAGTGCTTTCTCATTTAGCATAGGGATAAATTTATTATTATTATTTATCTGGTTCAGTCAGAATAAAGACTGTACTTCTGCTCATTGCATGCTGTGGGGAATTGGTGAGATACTAGGTGCTGAAATAGAGGTGGATTTGGGTGGTTCAGACATCTCACTGTATAAACAGACACCCAGGCATGTGCTGCATATGCTGCATCAGCCAGTGGGATGTGTGTGTTTGTTTTTTAAGTTCCGCTGTGCTGGATGATGATTAAGCTGGTAAAAGTGGCCAAAACACATAAGGCTGCTATTTCTGAGCTCTGAGGTAAGTCTGTGTACGGAAGAATCTGCTTCTAAAAAGTACTAACTCTTGTTACTGATAAAGTTGTGCCGTAGTAAGTGAAAAACCTCAAAGGAATTCATTCTGATACTGGCAGGGTCAGTTCAAAATGTGCAGTAAACATTCTTGGTAGCACGTTTTCCAATTAAAAAGCAATAGCAAAGCACTTAAACGCATTGCTGGGAATTAAATACTTCTCTGAAGCTAATTGCTTTTGTTGGTGGTTTTTCAGATGTACACTAGAAAGACGACGGATAGTTTGGATGGTGAAGGGCTCATCCATGATTTTAAAGCCTTCCCTGGCATGAAGCTCTCTGATGTTATTTTCCCCCTTGCTCTTTTGCCTTGGCACCAAGTGCTGGTTACAAGCTGTATATCTGCACGCTTCCGCCTGGTCAGAGCAGGCGTGTCAGTGAATCTCTGAACCGGAGCCAGTGCTGGTAGAGAAGCACATCCCAGCCTCCCAGTGGGAAACACTAACATACACTATGATGTAGAACTGTATTACCTATTAAAAAGCAATTATTTAGGGCATGTAGAAAAGAGAGCGTATTATAAATTAAACAAAGAACAAGATGCATTTTAATAACTGTTCCTGAGTAATGGGAAATCTCAGACCGTGCATGTAAGGTTTTACTCTCTGTGCTGCTGTCGGGGAGGATCCTGGGCAGGAGGCTTGGGAGAGAGGGAGGGGTTCTGTGCGTGTATTCAACTGCATTTTCAAGAGAATTACCTCAAGCTGCACTCATGGATCCTTCCTATTCCCTTATCACAAATATTTTTTGGAATTCATTTGGCGAAAAGTCTGATGAAAGCAAATGTCAAGGTTGTGTTGCCTGCCCTGAGTGCAAAATTTGGCTTGTGTACAGGAGCGTGCTTCTACCTCTCCAATCCAGGGAGAGCTGGAGCGCCTTGTGATTTACCTTAACAATTATAATTAAAGCCACAGAGCTCGAGTGATGAATGTTTGATCTTCAGAGCTTATAATCAACCCTGAGAAGAAACACCCCAGAAGCTATTTTATTGAATAAATTTAAATAATGCATTAATTTTAGCAAATAATTGCATATGAGCAAATGGCTAAGTTAATCAAAGTAATAATTTGTTCAGCTCTTAGGGATATGTAAAACCTTAAATAATATGTAAATATCACATTTGGCATGTGCATACTTAGCAGAAACTAGGAGTTGCATGTAGTGCACACATAGGTGAGTGGAGACTACGTAAATGTGTCTTAATGATGCTTAATGGGGGACTGATAAACATCAGGTTTGGAAGTAGTTTGGAAAATGGCACAATTCCAGATCTGGTGCTGGTGGAGAATCCCAGTCACTGCCATGCATGGAAACATGCTGGTAACACCCAGCCTTTCCACAAAACTTCTCACAAATAGTTAAATGCAAAGTGTATCTATATTTGTCAAGTATCCCAAACTGTGCAACTTGGTTGGAAAAAGAGAGCGATGGGAGAGACGTCATTGCCATGCGAAATGCTGCAGGTTTTTTGCTCCTCTGCAGCCTCTGGGCTCAGCAGCAGTGAGCAGGACCCTTGCAGCACAGGCAGGTTGGGGTGGAGGTTTCCACAAGATCCCTTGGGAGCTGCAGTCGTCTTTTTGAAAGTGATCTAGGAAGTTATGAACCTAACACGCATTGTTATAGGCCAGCACAGAAACTGGGTATCTCCATGAAATGAAAGAGTGCTAGCAGAGAAAAGAGCATCTTCATGGATTTTCAAGTATCGTGTATGGTTTCTGGAAATTTTGAGAATTGTAGATGAGAGGAACTGGACTATGAAAACTGGTTGAAACTAACCTCTTACCATTATTGATTGGAAGATGGTACCTTATTTGTCAGCAGACGGTTATGTTTTGTCATATTAATTCCCCCTTTTTTTTTGACTGAAACTTGAATTGTAGATAGATTGAGACCTGTGGTGACCTACTTCTAAAAGCTATTAGCTGTCTTCTGAAGCACTCGTCTTCTCAAAATTAAAATTAAGGGTTCATGAGTTAAATTAATAATAAAAAACCCAAAACAGACTGCCCAGGGAGGTGGTTGAGTGACCTTCCCTGGAGGTGTTTAAGGGATGGGTGGACTGAGGGGTTTGGTTTACAGTTTGATGGGAATGGTTGGACTCAATGATCTGGTGGGTCTTTTCCAACCTGGTTATTCTATGATTTTAACTTAAGGAGACTTTGTAGCATGTACAGGTCTGCTGGCAGCAAGCTCTGGTAGCCTTCACTGTAGCTTGGGCATCCCTTGCAGCCCATCAGGGTTTGCACCATTCCCGCATCCATGCTGAGCAGACGGTGGCTATAGAATCACCAGGTTGGAAAAGACCCACTGGATCATTGAGTCCAACCATGCCTATCCCTGCTGTAGCAGGGGGAACAGTGGTATCGCACCAGTGCAAATGAGGAAAGGATATTTAAAGTTGAAGTAAATGTGCCTCTGGTCCTACTGCTTCCACTTTGTGTATGTGATATATTCATGGAGAGAAGTACACTGTTCTTCCCTAGATTGACAGGAGATTTTCATTTCTTCCATTGTACCAATCTTGACCTGATTTAGCTATTTCTATCCTGGCATGTGGCAGTGGAGCGGTATATTAACAGTCTCACAGCAGTCGTCAGTGGGCTCAATAAAATTAATGTGGGTATTAGTCAAATACTGGCTGCCAATTTTCTGAGGTTGGCGTCTGACAAGAGTTGTGGTTGGGAAATTATGATTTTCTTTTGTTATTTCATTTCACTTAATATTGATATGTGGGGTGATATGTATGGTGGTTATTTTTCTCTAAATAGGCTCTTTATCCTGACTCAGTCAGGGACTGGAGTCTGGTATTTGTATTAAATATTGTATCAAGTGATTTGCGCTAGCTGTGGGGTTTGCTGGGATGAGAGCTATTTGTTTTTTTACACAGGAACCTGTGGTTCCTTTTGTTAGGGGCTTTGGATTGCTTTTATGCTCCATTCTCACAGGAGAAATGCAAATGCAACTGAAAAATTAGATTTTTGAATACAGCCACAGATAGTGAGGAAGCATTACGGAAGAAGTTAGGTTTGCCTGCTTTCTTTCTGATTATTTTTTTTTAAAGTATGGAAATGATATTCCATTTCTCCTGCTGAGAAAACAGCTCGCAGAAGCTTGGATGAGGAATGCAGCATTGCAGCTGGGGTGACATGGGCTTCAGCAGTCCGGCCCTCCACAAAGTCACAGGGGAAGGCACTCCAGGTTTTTTGGGGATGATGTGGAAAACCCAGGCTGTGAGTGGGCTGAGTGTGGAAAAGCCAATATGTGATTTTTGAACTCGGACTATGAGAGAAGCTGCAGCAGCTTGTTCAATGGGAGGGCTGTGTCTGAGAAGGATGAAGAGGGAAGCAGCTGAGACACCTGCTAGGAGCTGCTTTCCTGTAAGCAGAAGCCAGCAGCAGCTTTCTCTGCCAGCAGCCTTCAAACTGGTGTTTCCTACATCTTTCCCTTTGTTTTTGTGATGACTTTGTCTTCCTGTCCAGCCTCACGCTGGTGCTGGGGAAAATTCCCTATAGCCTCATCGTGCTCCCCTGCACACATGCTCTTCTGCTTCTCCTCGGTTTATTTATCTTAACTCATTAAAATAAATTTATGGATTTATTGCTGTTTCCCCTTAGGAGAGGTTGTCCCTGTCCTTGGATAAGGCCATGCTGTTTGGTGGCATGTGACACTGGATGTGATGCTGGTTACCTCACTGGCTCACTTGGCTTTCTTCATCCATGGAGGCTTCTGAAATATCTGCCCTTTAGACTTTACTGTCACCACGTAATCTGATCAATATAACGAATGGGTGCCAAAATTCAAATGGGCGATGTATATTGCATTATGAGCTGACCTGTTGCACCTAAAGTTATTTCCTTACTCGTGCAGTACAACTATTTTATTCTGTCCTTCCGCAGCTCTTGAGGAAGAGCAGGAAGGAGTAATCAGGCCGTTTTGTGGAGGAAAAAGAGCCTTTACAGCCAGTTGAAAGACACAAATTCCATTTCATCTTGGCTTATAAATCAGCATTAGAAAAGTGCTATAGTTCTACTTTTCTTGTTATCTAGTTCATTAGGAACAGAGCGCAGTGCGTTTAATGTTATATACTACAATGTGCTGGCATTTATCTGTTCAGCCACGTTCACTAGAGTAATTACAAGTCAGATTAGGTGTGATGTTTGCTGGCCTTTAAGGAAGGGACCAAAACAAAAAGCAAAGCAAGGTTTAAAAATGCGAGGCGGAACAAATCCTGCCAAGTAGCTGAGGGTTCTCAGTATATATTCATATAGGGAAAGTAAAAGACTTGATGCAGACAAAAGATATTCTGATAAGTCCCAGTAAAAAAATTCAGATAAAATGACTTTAAAAAAAACACCAACCAAAAATAACCCCAATGCAATTTTCTTCTGTGATAGCCCGGGAGGCAAAGGTTGCAATCCTCCAATTACAATTTTTCCATATAAGAATAATCAGTGCTAGCAGCAAAAATGGCATTCTCCTGATATTTTTCCAGTTGTCTCAAATGTTAAACCCTGATTAGCTTAAATACAAGTTTGTTCATTTAAATGTGAAAATAATTTACAGTAGCACAAGATAGAAATTGGAACTCAAAATGTTAATGTTGGCTATTTATCTGCTGGTTGTCTCCCATGAAAACAATTAATTTGAGCATTCAGGTATTTTGATACATTCTGTGGAATGTATTTATGCAATTTACGTAGAGAAATTGCTTATTTCTGAATTACATCTTGCACGCTGAAGGCATTTCCCCAAAGTAGCATTGCTGGTGTTCCCTGTTGAAGAATCCTACAGAGAACCTGAGTTCCTGCCCTGCCTGGTGGCTGCCTGACCCCTTCATGGCAGATTTTTTGCTTGTCAGCTGATTTAGCTTTGGAGATTTGCTTGATTTTTATTTTTTTTTTTGTCTTCCCTGAGCATCCTTATGTATGCGAGACTTTACTTTCCTCCATAAAAAGTGGAGTCCTCTCAGCACAGATCTTGTGGCCATGTGTCCTCATTTGAATTGCTCTAATAATACAGTGAGGAAAGCAAAAATTTTGCCTGGGCAACCAAACTCTTGTATAGATTTTTAACCTGAACATTTTCCCCACACCACCTGTGGTGGGCTGTAATTTCTTCTTTGCTTTTACCAGGAGTGCCTGGAAAGTGATCTGTCACTGATTTCGCTGATGTCATTTTGCTCCCAAAGGTTAAACTAAGGCTGATTCTCCTCTAGATGAGAGTTGACTCCTGTCACATCCCTGGCTGTGCAAAGCCATGTAGGCTCACCCTGGGATTTTTCAGACTCTCATCTGTGTCCACTTACATTTCCATGGTGCTATTGGTTATCTTCCCAGACCACTGGCTATTTTGCTTTTCTAGGGGACGAAACAACTTCTCACCCCGTGATGTTCCCATTGAGGCTTAGTCAGGGAAGGATGGTGAGCTGTGGGCCAGCGCCCTGATTGGCAGTAGCCTAGTATTAGGATCTCTTGACAGTAGAGTCTACTCCCCTGACCCTCTCTGCCTANCTGTAAGCAGAAGCCAGCAGCAGCTTTCTCTGCCAGCAGCCTTCAAACTGGTGTTTCCTACATCTTTCCCTTTGTTTTTGTGATGACTTTGTCTTCCTGTCCAGCCTCACGCTGGTGCTGGGGAAAATTCCCTATAGCCTCATCGTGCTCCCCTGCACACATGCTCTTCTGCTTCTCCTCGGTTTATTTATCTTAACTCATTAAAATAAATTTATGGATTTATTGCTGTTTCCCCTTAGGAGAGGTTGTCCCTGTCCTTGGATAAGGCCATGCTGTTTGGTGGCATGTGACACTGGATGTGATGCTGGTTACCTCACTGGCTCACTTGGCTTTCTTCATCCATGGAGGCTTCTGAAATATCTGCCCTTTAGACTTTACTGTCACCAGGTAATCTGATCAATATAATGAATGGCTGCCAGAATTCAAATGGGCGATGTATATTACATTATGAGCTGACCTGTTGCACCTGAAGTTATTTCCTTACTCGTGCAGCACAACTATTTTATTCTGTCCTTCCGCAGCTCTTGAGGAAGAGCAGGAAGGAGTAATCAGGCCGTTTTGTGGAGGAAAAAGAGCCTTTACAGCCAGTTGAAAGACACAAATTCCATTTCATCTTGGCTTATAAATCAGCATTAGAAAAGTGCTGTAGTTCCGCTTTTCTTGTTATCTAGTTCATTAGCAACAGAGCGCAGTGCGTTTAATGTTATATACTTCAATGTGCTGGCATTTATCTGTTCAGCCACGTTCACTAGAGTAATTACAAGTCAGATTAGGTGTGATGTTTGCTGGCCTTTAAGGAAGGGACCAAAACAAAAAGCAAAGCAAGGTTTAAAAATGCGAGGCGGAACAAATCCTGCCAAGTAGCTGAGGGTTCTCAGTATATATTCATATAGGGAAAGTAAAAGACTTGATGCAGACAAAAGATATTCTGATAAGTCTCAGTAAAAAAATTCAGATAAAATGACTTTAAAAAAAACACCAACCAAAAATAACCCCAATGCAATTTTCTTCTGTGATAGCCCGGGAGGCAAAGGTTGCAATCCTCCAATTACAATTTTTCCAAATAAGAATAATCAGTGCTAGCAGCAAAAATGGCATTCTCCTGATATTTTTCCAGTTGTCTCAAATGTTAAACCCTGATTAGCTTAAATACAAGTTTGTTCATTTAAATGTGAAAATAATTTACAGTAGCACAAGATAGAAATTGGAACTCAAAATGTTAATGTTGGCTATTTATCTGCTGGTTGTCTCCCATGAAAACAATTAATTTGAGCATTCAGGTATTTTGATACATTCTGTGGAATGTATTTATGCAATTTACGTAGAGAAATTGCTTATTTCTGAATTACATCTTGCACGCTGAAGGCATTTCCCCAAAGTAGCATTGCTGGTGTTCCCTGTTGAAGAATCCTACAGAGAACCTGAGTTCCTGCCCTGCCTGGTGGCTGCCTGACCCCTTCATGGCAGAGTTTTTGCTTGTCAGCTGATTTAGCTTTGGAGATTTGCTTGATTTTTATTTTTTTTTTTGTCTTCCCTGAGCATCCTTATGCATGAGAGAGACTTTATTTTCCTCCATAAAAAGTGGAGTCCTTTCAGCACAGATCTTGTGGCCGTGTGTCCTCGTTTGAATTGCTCTAATAATACAGTGAGGAAAGCAAAAATTTTGCCTGGGCAACCAAACTCTCGTATAGATTTTAACCTGAACATTTTCCCCACACCACCTGTGGTGGGCTGTAATTTCTTCTTTGCTTTTACCAGGAGTGCCTGGAAAGTGATCTGTCACTGATTTCGCTGATGTCATTTTGCTCCCAAAGGTTAAACTAAGGCTGATTCTCCTCTAGATGAGAGNCCCCCCCCCCCCCCCCACCTGATTCTTCTAGTTTCTCAGAATTACTTAATAATAGAATAACTTTGGATTGATGGAAAATCACACCCTCTGAAATATCATTTAACAAAACGAGTGGGTTCAGTGTTACCCGCTGTTAGTAGCTTGCAACACATTTTGAAAACCAGCTCTGTACTACAACTTTGGCTTGGAGTTTTTATTATGTTGCCTGTTCTGGGTGTGCTGATTTGTTTGAACACCCACAGCTGAAGATTATGGGCACTGCAGTAGCAAAGCCAAGCAATTATATCCCCTTTTCTGTGCCAGCCTGGAGACTAATCTCCACATCCCTTTGTTTCTTTTCTTTTGTTCTCTGGTAGAAAGGAAAATGCCCCCGGTCTGTCACCTTGGCCATACATTTAAAAATATTTTGTGTGTTTTTCTGAAGATGGACGGTATTTTCCATAGGGGACAGGCACCACATCACATCTGCTGGACCTCTGTCCGAGGGCAGGCAATGAATTAATGTATTTCACATGAATGAGAGGCACATGCAGAGAGGGAGAGCAGATCCATGTTTAATTATGCAAATAGTCTTCTCGGCTCTAATATTAAACTGGAATAAACCTGTCATAACTGCTATACTGGGAACAGGCAGTGAGCGAGCTGCACTAGCTGGGGTGACGCAGGGGATGTGGGTGCAGGGGGTCAGGGTCTGGCTGGCAGCTCCTGGTGTCACTGGAGGATCTGTTCCCAGGGACTGAGCTGTGCCAGGTTCTCGCTCACAAAGGGAGAGACAAAGTTTCTAGGTGAAAACTCAGTGTAGCTGGGTCTGGCTGTGGCACAGCTTTGCAGAGTGTTGTAATTCAAAGCACTGTCAGTGTTAATTCAGGCTCTGCTTGGCTCACCTGATGTGGGCATATGAAGACACTCGTCCCTAGTGCTCTCCTGCCAGCTGTGGCTACAGTGACTTGCATAGTGAAGACTGAAGCGAGAGGCATCACGCTCTGAGAAACCTGTTTGGTAGGGCTTTAGTAATGAGGAGGGTATTTGATTGTGCTGGACTTGATGAGCTTGTGCAGGAATCCAAGTATGAAGTTACCTGTTAGCAAGTGCTTTTCCAGGAAGGTGGGAGTTGGGCTCCCTTCCTTGCAGGGCTCCCCTGCAATCCATAAGCAGTGTCCATGATGCCATGAAAACTTCTGGAGTGTTCATTTACAGGTGCACAATTGTTATGCTGATGGAAGAAAACTGCTCTCATATGAAAAGCTTGACATGCTTTAAAACTTTTTTTTCTCTTAACTGTTTAATATGGCACCTTTTCAGTTTTAATTTAAACCTTTACAGTGACATTCACACTTTTGCTCATTGCATCCATCTGTTTCAGCATCCTCATGTCTCACCAAGTTGCCGGTGAGCCCCAGGAGGAAAGAGCAGCAGCACACAAGCAGTGTGAGCCTCCTGTCAGGGATGAGGCTCTGACCAGTTGAGTGTGTTCAAATTCAGAGGAGAGGTAAAAGCTGTGCATTGTCAAGAAGTTTTAAGGGAACAGACATGTATATGCGAAGTCCAACACAAAAAAATTGAGATTGCCTATAACTTTTTATGTAACAAATTAAGAAATTCAGCTATGATCACCTTAAACATAATTCCCTTCTGAGTTGACACACAGCTGCCAGTGTTCAAGGCAGACAGTTCACTGAAGGGCTGTTGAGGATCTGTGTTGTTTTTGCTTTCACATTGTCTACTGACAAAAAATAGGTTCCTTCGAGCATCTGCTTCTTTGGGAGCAGATAGGAAGTTCCTACTTCTTTGGGAAGAGGTAGGAACCACAGAGGCCATGTCTGGTGAAGAAAGCATGCTCAAGCACAGCGGTGTTGTCTGCGAAGCAGTTTTTAGCTAATAACAAAATGTTGGGAGCTGGCACACCCCAACATTTTCTGACTGAGGGTAAGAAAACATCTATATTTGAATACATGTCCACTTGTACTGAGTGAAGTGATTAAGTTGAATCTTGTCTAACTGTGACAGGCTAGAACATATTCTATAACTATGCCTGTCTCTTCACTCCCACTCTTAGAACCAGTGATATAGGGTTANGTGTGTTTCTCTTGGACCATGATGTTGAAGCTGTGTGGGTCTCCCTTTTCTGTGCTGATTTTTGGAATCTTTTCTATTTTTGTTGTTTCTCCTGTTTCATTTTTATACCCTGCTGAATCCTCCCATAGATGAGCAGAAGTGCCCACCCTTGAGATGCTCCAGGGGACGTGATAGGGAGGGCACATTTCTTCTGGTACTCTCCTTGCCTGGTAGTTGTGTTCAGCATGACTCTTATCTTGCATAGTTAAGATAATGGAGGAGGAAGAGGAATATTGCCTGCTGTTGTGTTAGATTGGGTAATGATTTTCTGGCTCTTGCAAGCTGTATCAGGTTTGTTTTGGTGCCCACACAGTGCCTTGATTCGCTATCAAAAGAAAGTCTTGAATTATGCAAAGACTAAGGTGTAAGCAGCAGAGCTACTGCTGAGCATGGTTTTACATTGCCTCTGTTGAATATTCATGGCAATCAGAGATCACACAACTTTGTTTTCTAGAGTTAAAATATTTTTTTGGTGGTCTGGACAATTAATATTTTCAGTATACCTAACAAAAACAAGCTCTTAAAAATATTAATTTTTATTCTTTGCCAATTATTAATTCAAAAGCCTCATACAATTCAAATGCTCTAATACGATTCATAGACAGAAGCTCAGCAAAGGCATTCTCATTCATAAACTGAGATAACTTGAGTTTAATTGCCATCTACCATGTTCCTGAGTTATTTATTATCAGAAGAACTGTCATGAGGTGCATGTTGTGATGGGGAAGAAGAAAATGAGAATATTTGTCACTGTGAGTCTGGTAGAACTGTCTCGCACTTTAACATTTGCTTGATGGGGGGAGGCACAACAAACACAGAAAATATGCCCAGTTGTGAAGGAGGATGGTTAGGAGAGAAATGGGGCTAGTGTGTTTGCTTTTGTGATATAATANACAGTGCCTTGATTCGCTATCAAAAGAAAGTCTTGAATTATGCAAAGACTAAGGTGTAAGCAGCAGAGCTACTGCTGAGCATGGTTTTACATTGCCTCTGTTGAATATTCATGGCAATCAGAGATCACACAACTTTGTTTTCTAGAGTTAAAATATTTTTTTGGTGGTCTGGACAATTCCAGCCTGAACAAGTTATTGATACAAAGACTGAAAAGCTCTGTTTTAACTCTCTACAACAATGGTCTTGAAACAATGGACATATGATTATTTATATTTTCAATCCCTAATATTTTCAGTATACCTAACAAAAACAAGCTCTTAAAAATATTAATTTTTATTCTTTGCCAATTATTAATTCAAAAGCCTCATACAATTCAAATGCTCTAATACGATTCATAGACAGAAGCTCAGCAAAGGCATTCTCATTCATAAACTGAGATAACTTGAGTTTAATTGCCATCTACCATGTTCCTGAGTTATTTATTATCAGAAGAACTGTCATGAGGTGCATGTTGTGATGGGGAAGAAGAAAATGAGAATATTTGTCACTGTGAGTCTGGTAGAACTGTCTCGCACTTTAACATTTGCTTGATGGGGGGAGGCACAACAAACACAGAAAATATGCCCAGTTGTGAAGGAGGATGGTTAGGAGAGAAATGGGGCTAGTGTGTCTGCTTTTGTGATATAATAAGGGACCTGCTTGTCCCTTTGGGGTTTGCATGTTTCATTAATAGTGTTTTGTCTTAGGGAGAGAAAGTAATTGAATACATCTTGGGCTGTGACAATGAGCTCTTCCCTCTCCATGTTTTGTGGTTTTCACTCTCAGCTTGCTGACAAGATGATAAAAGGTAGCTTGGTGTGCGTGCCTTGTTAAATAGGCTCTTTACTTCCAAAGGTAGGTAGAAATTTAAAAATATGCTCTGCTTGAGAAAGGCAATGAGAGGAGAGAGCTAGGCAACTTTAACATGCTGATAGAGGGAGAGGGATTAGATCTTTAATCAGGGAGTCATTAAGGGGTCATTAAGGCAGAACGTGAGACCAGAGTTCTGGGAGAACCCTCTTGTTTGGCCTCAGGTGTGGGACATTCTTGGAGACTTGTGAGGCTGCTAATGAGATGTCCCTTGAAATCACTGCTCCTGACTCTGACTGGGGAGCCAGTTCTTGGGAGCAGCTGCAACTGGTGGGCCTTGAAGGGAGCTCTAAACACTAGGGAGAGGAAGGAATTGCCTTGGTGGTATTGTGCTATGTGGGAGCATCTCAAGGAGAAGCAGAAAGAGGTCTGCATTAGCAACTGGTCTCCTCGGTGCCATTGAAGGTGGATAAGAGCTAAAGGAGGATGAGGAATTACATTTCTTTCTGGTGCTTGATGGTTGCTGAAGCTTAAACTGCAGCTGCAATGCATCAGCAGATGGACACGTGTGAAGGTGAGGAACAATGTAGGTGGTGGTGGTGCAAGTGTACGGAGAAAGCAGAGAGCCCAGGAAGACAGGCAGGAGATGAACAGGTGGGGGGTAGAAAAATAGTGAGCAAGGTGGAAGAGGAGGAAAAGCCTTTCTGTCAGGTCCATCCCTGTCACCATGCCCGAGAGAGACTGTTCCCCAGTGAGGGGCTTGGGTACCTGCAGATGGCAGCTGTGATACAGGAGATGGAGTTTGCCAGGTCTCCAGCAGCAAAATAAAGACCATTTTGAATCAAAGGAGAGAAACCAGTCACGTTTCTCAGCCTACAGGCTGTGTTGCTGGCTCCTTGTTGCAAAAGGGCTTCCAGACAGCAGACCTGACAGGTGAAGCAGGGGGTATATGTGGCTGCATGGGCTTTGTAGTGCCCTCTGTCAGGGTTTAAGAGGGGCCTGGAGGGAATCACCGCTTATTCCTCATAACTCACTTATTTAAAACAGCTGAGAAAGCAGAGAGTAGAGTAGCAGGTGCTGCTTCTCAGCTGGCTGTTGGCTGTAGCATGGAGAATGAGACTTTGATAACTACAAATTCTTAAAGAAAAGCCTCTGTAGGGTTTTGCTGCTCAAACCTGACTCCTTTCAACCTGCTGCTGGTTGCGGTGTAGCCCTGTTGTTGTCAATGCAGTGCTGGGCCCTGGCAATGAAACATCCATGGTTGCTTCAAAAACCTGGAGGGAAAGAAACAGTTAAAAATTTGAATAGAATAGTGGNGAATCAACCACCTCCCTGGGCAACCTATTCCAGTGCCTAATGACCCTTTCCGTAAAAAACTTCCTCCTAATCTCTAACCTAAACCTCCCCTGGGGGAGCTTGAGGCCATTCCCCCTTGTCCTGTCCCCTGACACCCGGGAGAAGAGGCCAGCTCCCTCCTCTCTACAACCTCCCTTCAGGTATTTGTAGAGAGCAATGAGGTCTCCCCTCAGCCTCCTCTTTCATCTTTCAACCTGCTGCTGGTTGTGGTGTAGCCCTGTTGTTGTTGATGCAGTACTGGTCCCTGGCAATGAAACATCCATGGTTGCTTCAAAAACCTGAAGGGAAAGAAACAGTTAAAAATTTGAATAGAATAGTGGCAAGAGCCATTAACTGAAAAATCAGTAAACAGTAATGTGAGTGAAGGGTGACCTGGTAAACCCTCTCTCATCCCACCAGCATCTCTCTCTCACTGTTCCTGTTTACTGCTCTGATTTTTATGTTCCCTTTGGGATCATGCAGACAACAGGCAATCAGACAAGGATTTGCTGGGAAGATTAGGAATAAGTCTTTTTTTTTTAAATTTATTTTTTTATTTCTTGTATTGTAATAGAACAATGCCAGTGCATTTTTTTCCTAAAGCACCTCAAGTCCTTGTTGCTCTTTCTGTGGATCACTGAGGATAAAAGTGGTCAGATTGCTGCATTTTATGTATGATGCATTCAAATGTCTTTGAACACATTCTGATGTTGCAAACTCATCATAAAAAAGCAAGGGAATGCTGAAAGAAGGCAGCTTGGGGAAACATCTTGGATTTTGCAGGCTGTTCACAGGTAAAACAAGGTGCTGGGTTAGCCACCCAAAATTATCAGCAAGTCAGTATCAGGTGTGCTAAAGCTGTGCTTTAATGTAGGCTTGATAACATGCAGGGAGAATTACTTGCTCTGCTCTTCTTGCATACATGTCCATGTTGGACTCTACAATCTGGCTTTTCATGAAGTGGCTGTTACATTTCCTTGATGCCCGTGATTGTCTGGTGTTTGTGCTGAAGTTTATGCGACTCTCCCCCACATTGTGTGTGATGTGCACACTCAGTACTGGCATCACAGGGGAAATTTC